>ML815812.1:68028-92546 GCA_009831015.1 Picea engelmannii
ATTTGGAATCATCTTGTACTTGAAAATTTTTGTGGGGTAAAAGGAGGTTGCCCCCTCGAAGAGGATTATTATCTAAAATTATTTATTTTTCAAGGCATTGAGTACTTATTTTGAGGTTTTTCTATGCTATATTGATATTTGTTTCTTAACACTCCAAACTTCACGATCTGGTGCCACGTGTCCACTGTGACCAAGTTATTATGGGCCCGATCTAGTTAAATTCTTCGTCAGGGTTTTAACTTCTTTATGTATCCATTAGGGCCCCACCATCCATTCTATAGAGGAGTATGACATAGCGAAATACTATAAGCGGATATGTGGCCCAATCATACAAGTGACACGTGTCATGTTCTACTAACATTTCAATATTCCAAAGGTTCTTAACTCACTGACACGTGACACACATCCCATGTTTCCACGTCATCCTAGGTGATGTCAGCAACCATGTCAATTTGATACTTCGGGACTTCAGGCTTCAGGAGATTTTACACTTGCATTCCTCAAATCTCTTGAACTCCGAACTCCCAAACTTCTTTACCTTCTAGGGTCCACATAGTACAATTGTCAACAATTACAGGTGTGGCACGTGGCATGTCTAGGAAAGGTCCACATCACCACAGGTGACATCATCATGCCATGCCACTTCGGCTCTTCAGCTTCGGGACTTCAAGATTCGGGGCTTTAGGAGATTCCACACTAGCACACTCCAATTCTCCCAAATGCCGAACTCCGAATACGTTTATCTTCCGACACACGTCTCTTTTGATGAATAGTCAGGATTAACTACGGACTTTGGGAGTTTTCACCTTAGCACACTTTGTTTCTCCTGAATGTCGAATTCACGAACTGTTGTGAGATCCACGACTCACAACCTCTCACATGTATATCTGAAGGCTCTGATCTGTCCTCAGTCAATCCAAAAGTCAAGAACGTTTCCCTGGATCTCAGTGTAGATCAACTCTGGGACTTCAGAGCTTCAATTCTTTTTCTCCCTTTTACAACAAGTAACTTCAAACAACCAGAGCGACAAGTCTTGAAGGACTTTGGTGCTTAACTACCATGCTCCTTTTTCTAGATCTAATGGTTGTGAAAGATCCTCCTTCTTCTGAACAGATCCTATGGTACAAATTATAAACTTGGTGTCCCAATACCATGGTTGTGGTAGAATCCTTCCTCTGTAGGTTTTCTTGAACCTCTATACTTCCTGAGCTTCTTAGCATAGTCCAAGTGTTCACACGGTGCCTTCTTGGCACTTAGGAACTTTCTAAACTTCGAATCTTGTCCCTCTTGACAACTATTCACTCTAAAACCCATTGCTTCATTAACCACTTATCTGGCCCATCCAGGGTCAGTGTTGAAACCATGGCTCTGATACAATTTTGTAACATCCCCATCCCCCAACTAGTTGAGCAACATCACTTCAGAAACATCTCCTATTATGATACCATTTTTGTAACATCCCCGACCACCAATAGGTTATCCATGCTACCTCATAGAAATAAAAATTATCATATGAATATAAATATAAACATAAACATACAACATATTTTGCTAATACACAGATTAATGCATAAATAATAGTAAAACCATACCTGTAGTATTCACAGAAAAAAACCATAAATATAACAACATATATAGACAATACTCATCCATATAGCATGTAAAAATACGCAGCATGTAAATGAACAAATAAATGGGTACTTATATTTTAATTGAAGTACACCAACTGCGTGAAGACCTTACACGAACCTCCCAGAAATAGACCATGTTGCTCATCACTCTCAGTAGTGGGTCACCCTTGAGCTGGGACTAAACTCCATCGGGAAAGGGATTCCTAGGCTCGACGAGGACAATAGGAAGTTGCACAGCACAACAGGAAGGATTTCCTCCAAGGAGCCACTTACACCCACAACTCACATACTCTCATTCCCCACATGCTTGTCCCATCCCAGGAGTGTACACCTTCAGTGTCACACAGTCCATCGGCTACTACACCTCTCTTTCCTTGGGCTTCAGCAATAGGTCGAATCAGGAATTCTCAGAGCTCTGTAGATTCTACTGGACTCCCTCCAGGAGAACTCACTTTATCAACACACTCTCTCACCTAGAGAGATTTTCTCACGAGAGAACTCACATAGGAGAACTCTCTTCCTCAACACACTCTCTCACCTGGTGAGAGTTTCTCATGGGCCTGACAACCTTCTTCTTCTATCCACGGGCCTGGAAACCTGCCTCTTCATTCCCGCTTCTCAACACGTGGCAAGGTGATGGAAGCAATAAAAATTGGACATGGGGGAAATGATGAAACATAAGCAATCCATAGGGTATAGGTTCATTAAGATATCAATTCAGCCTTGTTTCAGAGGTTCAATATAGTTACGGTTCAACAATGGAAGACTGGTTGACTTCGTGCTTCCTGACTGCATGGGTGAATGGGGCAACCCATGGCCATAATACTCCACATGGAGAGAATGTAGAGAGTGAACTCATGAGTAAAAATGGAAAGAATCCTCGTGCCCCCTCAAAATCATGGAATTTCCCACATGAATCTGCATGCACCCAAGTTGACACATGGCTCTCTTGGGAGTTTGTCCCACTCCACTTGGAGTTTGTTCCTCTCCCTCAGGAAACTTAGGATAAATTAATACCCTCTTTACAACCCTTTAGAATCATAATTATATAATATTCTCTTGGTTTTAATCTCTTAATCTTATCCCCCCTTTCTAGCCTCTTATCCCCCCTTCCCTTACCCAACCTAGTGGAGCTTAGTCCCCCATACTCTTTATTCTTGGTCGGTATACACACAACAATGTTTTTATATTAATAATATGAATATTTACATGTACAAAATAGACTCCTGGCCTTTAACATCTAAGCTCTAAGGCCTAATAAGCACATAAGATTCCTTGATTATAACACTTGGATCACCAGCCTACAAAACATGTTACAATTCATATTTACAATCGGGGTTTAGACTTGATATATTACAGGTGAACCAACACAATATAGTACCAAATGGTCAATTGATAGGGATACCTGTGAATATCGATGGGGTGCGTGGTGTAGAAGATTACAAAGTCGTCGAGATTGTGGATGATAGTCAACCATATCCAAAAATAATGGGGTTAGAATGGGCCTTCGATAATCAAGCAATTATTAATATGAAGAGGATGAAAATTATATTTGAGGTAGGAGACTTGAAGGTTACTGTACCATTAGATCTGACATAAGGAAAAAGGTATATCAAACGAGCTAGAGGGAACAAAATTGACAACTTGTACAATATGACTACGTAAATGGATGACTATGTTAACCCTACCGTAGATGGTGCAATAAGTTGGAGAAGCATTAGCTCATGTGCTTCAGACTCAGAGGATGCATGAAGTATCAACTAGACGATGTTCTTGAATTACTCGATCATTGCACTGGATTTGAACAGAGCTTTGTGACCCACCCAAATATGATGGATTGATTGATATCATCTCTTTTTTAAAGGTTTTTGAGTTGCATATACCCTAACATAATATAATTTTGGCATTAGATATGGTATTGAAATCTACTCCAACTAGTTGGTGGTATAGACACAAAGAAGGAATGGAAGATTGGTCACAGTGTTAAGGACTAATGCAAGTAAGATTTGGTACCGAGGTTGAGGATACTAAACAAAAATATATAGGAGTAAGTGACCCAACAAGTCATGTTGGGCATTGAAAAACCATATGGACACATTAGTTACATACATTGGATATGATCCCTAAAAACCCATACCTGGAACTACAAATACACAGAGAAATAGAAAATTGGGGTGAGATAATTCAAAGGTTTAAGATAACCTTTACGTTTGAACATGAATATCCATTACTAGATGCATCATTGCAGGTCATTAGAAATATTGTTTTTTCAAAAGAAGGGTTGATGGAGGTAGTATATGTGTGTAGTCCGCATAGAGGTTCTATGACTATCCATGAATTATTGGAATGTTATAATGTTGCTAAAGAAGAACAAGATAAGGAAGATCCAAGGAATGTACAAGTACATGAAACTAAGGGGGAACATGTAGTAGAAGGACCAAAGATTGAATCTATTGTGTACACACAACTAATAAGGACATGGAAGGTGAATATTGCGACAAACTAAAACCCAAAGTTTGCATAGATAAGAGACTACCAGAATTATGAAACTATGGAGAATATTGTAGATTCATTGCACAAGTATCATGATCTATTCCCATCTACATTCTCAAAAATGAAGGGGATAGCTGGTGAGTTAGGAGAAATGAATATCCCTTTGAAACCAAATGCTAAGACATTGATACAGAGACCCTACAAGTTAAATTTCAAAGTACAAAGAGAAGTTGAAAGAAGAGAGAATTGATTATTGAAATAGTGGTTGAATCGGAATGGATAAGTCCAATGGTTGTACAAGATAATAAAACAGGGGGAATCAGGATTTTTGTAGACCTAAGGAATCTAAATGATGCATGTCTGCATGATATATTTCCAACATCTTTTACAAATGAAGCACTAGAGAATGTAAGAGGGAAGGAGGTATATTCTTTCATAGATGGTTTTTCAGGGTATCACGAGATTAAGATTGCACATGAAAATATGTATACGACTACTTTTGCAATAGAGTGGGGAAGTTATCAGTACATAGTGAATCCTTTTAGGCTGAAGAATTCACCTGCAGTTTTTTCAAGAGTAGTTTTAGTAGTGTCTAAGGAGTTTATTCCTATGTTACCTGAAGTTTACTTAGATTATTTGACTGCATTTATTCTATTGATAGATAACATAGAAGTAATCAGGTTAATGTTGGATAGGTGTAGACAACTTCAGATTTCACTGAATTTAAAGAAATGTATTTTTTGCATGCCTTTTGGAATTTTGTTGGGCCATGTGGCATGTAAGCAATGTTTATTAATGGATACTGTGAGGATTATGGTGATCTTGGACTTACATCCACCCACATCAGTAATACAAATAAGAGAAACTTGGGGTCATACATGGTACTAGAGGAATTTCATTAAGGGTTATGCATGGATTACAACTCCTATGGAGAAGTTGTTGTAGAAAGAGGATAAGTTCCAGTGGAATGAGTATTGTTAGAAGGGTTTGGATACATTGAATTAGAAATTAGTGACTGTGCCAATTTTGATATTTCCATATTGGAAGAAGGAATTTCATGTTCATGTGGATGTGTCATCCACAGATTTGGGTGTAGTGTTATCTTAGCTAGGAGAAGGAGACATAAACTATCCAATTGAATTTGCAAGTAAGAAGTTGTTAACAACAAAAAATAATTACACTGCTACAGAATGAGAAGGATTGGAAATGGTATATGCATTGCAAAAGTTTCAACATTATTTTTTGGGGTCTCATTTTAATATGTACATAGAGCATCCTACACTAAGATACTTAGTGAACAAGCCAATGTTGCGGGGGGGGGGAATATGAAGATGGTTGTTGTTGTTCCAGAAATATGATTTTGAGGTTGTTGTGAAACCGATGAAGTTGAATGCAGGACCATATCAATTATCATGCATACTATCAGGAAAGGATGCAGGGAATCTATATCACAGGTTGCCAGATGCACAGTTATTTGCAGTTACAATGGTGGGTGACTACTTCACAGACATTGTGTATTTTTTAAGTATAGGAATGGCCTCGTCAGACATTACAGTTGCATAAAAGAAATAATTAGTGGTTAAAGAAAAAAACTATCAGTTAATTACAAGGAAATTATACAACTTAGTTGCAGATGGGATATTAAGAAGATGTGTGTTAGAGCATGAAATTCCATTGATACTCTCATAAGTTCACAATGAAATTACTAGAAGACATTACATAGCTAAATAAACCACAGATAATATTTTATGTGCAAGGAGCCAGTGGCCCACACTTCATAAGGATGCTAAAGAATATTGTCAGGCATGTGATGTTTTTCAAAGGGTGGGAAATCCATCCAGAAGGGATGAGATTACTTTACACCCACATGTTATGTTGTAGTCGTTTGATAAATGGGAAATACATGTTTTTGGACCAATCAAACCATCAACAAGAATATCAGGAGCTAGGTACATAATCTTTACGATAGAGTATTTGACCAGATAGGAAGAAGAAACACCAATCATAGACTGCATCATGAAGACTATTGCGAGGTTTCTATTTGAGAAAGTAGTTACATGATTTGGATTTCCACATATTTTACTTAGTGATCAAGGGAAACACTTCTTGAATAGGATTATTACAACATTGAATGAAGAGTTTCAAATTCACCATCAGAACAATACACTGTATCACCCTCAAGCCAATAGGACAGTAGAAGCTTTTAATAAAATAATGTAGAATGATATGACAAAGATTTGTAATGTAGGGACATCCAACCTACCATGCACTAGTCTGACCTGCATGAGAACCTTTGTATTATAGTAGTGCATTATTGTAGGAAAAATAAAAAGAAAAAAAATTAAGAAAAAGTAGAAAAGTTGGAAAACGAGAAAAGAAACACGAAGGAAAAATAGGACAAAAATGAAGTAAGTTAGAATGAGAAACAATGCAGAGCCAATTGGGTCTACACAGAAGAAACACACTAAACACGACCATCACGACCTTTAAATACATTAAATGGATGGAAATAATGGTTAAAGAGAGTTAAATACAAGTCATAAATATGACACATAACAATCAAGATACTGCGGAAATGAAAAAAAGACCAAGTGCTAGCAAGAGTGATAAACATGGCTGAGAAGTGTGTCGAAGGGGTCATGATGAGTTGGGTGTCATTGTTATTGAACTAATTCCTCATCGACTATGAAAAATCACAAGATAGAGGCATAAAGTTCCATTATCCATGGTTGTTAATATTGATCGCATTCACAACGTGGGAAGAGTTGGAGGATGCATAGTTCTTGGGACTCAAACGTAAACCATTTTTGGCAGCTAAGTACTAGAAATTTTGATACACGCCTAAAAAAAGAAGACATATAAACACTAAAGTGGAGTTCTTCCTATACAAAGAAAGGATTTGTATGTGCATAAATGGCATACCATGCATTTCACCACAATTGGTAGAGGCATACACCATGATTACATGGTTCAAAGTAGACCAACATTGGGTTAGCACTATAAGTCACCCTCCGATTGCAGAGAGGGTAAGCCCAGTACCCATCAGATTTTTATGTCATGGTTTGGTTTTAAAGAGGTAAAATGGGCGCAGACTCAAGATGATATCGTTTTAACTCAGAAAATTGGTTGGATATGCATATACAGGTGAGGTCTTGATTAATTTCAGTCAGTAAGTTGGAGTAAGGGTGAATAGAGGGAAGACTTTGGTTAGGAGAGTGTAGAGGTATACCATAGACATAAGGTCTTCCAGAAGCCTAATGAGGAAAATATTCAAATACAAGATCCTCTTGGATTCAAAACTTCAGGAAACTGAAATAACGTAAATAACAACACTACAATCAAACATACATTACAATATAGTAAAAACAATCCATGTAAATCCTTCAACTGTGAACACTTCAGTATCAGAGGAAAATATGATAAAAAGAAGTTGACTTTCATTAAACAAGAAGTCTCATATCTAAATACATAACCAGAGAACCAGAGCTTCATTAAAACTTTACAATAAAAGAGCTTAGTTCAACCATCGACCATAACAAAATACTAAAACTGCCTATATATACTCAAAAATGTTGCAACAACCAGGAGTGTGATCGGACAACTACATTAACATTTTCAGTCATCACATGCTCTATCAGATTGTGTAGGCCTCCTCATTTCATATGTGATCCAGGCGCAATTATGTGCTTTGCAAGAAAATTTGTCCATCAAGAAGCTTTGGATTGACAATCTACCTTTACGTCCGCTCTTTGCATGTTTTCCATTTATGTGGTGAGACGAGGTTTCAACAACCTCTTTCACTCTCATTAACTACCTGCATCGAGATTGAAACATAGCTTAATGCTCAGGGGGTGGCCACACGCTGCTCTCGGATAGGACGCTATATAAACATGTGATTGTGGGGCCGATCAAAGGTGGTTTAGGTTCACACCGCTTTTGAGCCTGCAATCCACCACCTTTTTCCATGTTTTACTTTTTCCAAACCATGACTTCAATTGCAGGACCGCTCAAAAAATTTATCGCTCGAGCACATCATGTCCTCGCAATGGACTGTGGTCATCGATCTTGTGATCTTGGACGAGGATTTACGATTAGTGGCTCAAATCTTCCCTCTTCAGATCAATGGATCAGATCTTCCTTTTTCAAAATCGATGACCAAGATATTCTTCGGGACTTCAAGCTTCAACCTTTCTCATGGCGCTATACTTCGTACAATTTTGAAATCCTGAATACCCAAGGGCCATTACTCTGAATGCTTCTGGAATCTCCACTGCTCACAAAATTCAACCTGTATGTTTGTATTTTAAGCCCGAAATGAGATGCTATGTGTTAGCACATAAACTTGTCAAGGTATTTTGAGTCTGTGGTTTCTACCCAGGTCTATAATATCTCTTTTTTTTCCTCTTTTTGTAGACCCGATCATATGTTTTTCCTCTCAGCTTGTAGTTTTTATTTTGTTTTCCTTCATCCTTTGGGTCGACCTATTTTCCTTGTTGGATTTCCAGAGAGATATCGAACCCAATCCCTCCTATGTTCCCTAAAGACGACCATTTATCTCTTTTCCCTAGTCATTGATCCTTTGTTTTCCAATCCCTCAGTCAGTTATCCAAGTAGTCATCCACAGGTCGTAGTCATGAGCACCGAGTGAAACACTTAGAACGATCTGATATTGACTCAAATCAAGTGAGAGATAAAGATCATTTTTCAACGGTAGAGATCCATCAGAAAGATCAGATCGATAGTAGCCAGATGATCGGGATCATGTAGTTGCGCTAAGTTTAGCGTCAGACGAAGGTTCAAAATTGCAAGGTCAATCCTAGTCATTGGTACGGAGAGGAACGTGTGGCGCAAGATTATCATTTTGTGGTTTCATGAGATGAAGCAGTCAAGGAGAAAGTCATCAGAACTCGTGAAATGTGAAATCGTGATAATATCGTAGTCTTTGATCAAAGGAAATATCTAGATCGATGGATCAACTTTTCATGATTTTGCTAGTCGAGAAAGTAGTATGCTAGAGTCTTGAAGACTCGTGACACGCGAGGTCTTGAAATGATCTTGACCATCCATTACAGAAAGATACGTGGCATAGGATCATCATGGAGAAAGTCATTTCGGGGAATTGAAGTGAGAAATGATGATGGCCCAAGGACCCAAAATGTCTATGCTTAGCAGGGTCATTCGATGCAAAGGGGTACATTTTGCCCGATCCTAACAATCGTGCTTTCGCGACTCAGAAATTTCGGCGGGATCATAATGCAAGCACGCAAAATGCAAAATTCCAAAGCACCCAGGAGTTAGGCACATGGTCGAAGCCCAGGGTCAGATGAAAAGGAGCTATGCAAAGGATCAAAGCGCTCGAGTTGGTCACAGAGAATGATATCCATGACCTCGAGGTGTCGAAATTGACTCAAAGGAGTCATGAGCGCACCTGGGATATTCATGGGTATCATGCCTCACCTTGATCCTGATGAAAGTAGTTAATGAAAATGGTGAAGGTGGTTGAAAACTCATTTCACCACTTAAATGGAAAGCATTGAAAGCTGGCCATGGAGGGAAAACAGTCAACCGAAATTTCCCCTCCCATGGATTTTCTTATGAAGCCCATACTGATCTGATCTTGCATCTGACAAGAGAATGCAAGTGTAGTCTGACAGAGAAAGATGTTGACGCAAATCTTTGAATGCAATAGCCAAATCAAATTTCTCATGGGGGGGGATTGTTCTGAGTATAAATACTCAGTTTTGATATTTTGTTGGGGTCGATGGTAGAGAAAAGCTCTCGTATTGTAAAATTTTAATGAAACTTCTGGTTTTGTAGCTATGTACCTATATTTGAGAATTCTTGTTTAATGAAAGTCATCTCTATTACTCCCTCTTGTATTCCTCTAAGGCTGAAAGAGTTCATGATTGAATGATTCTCTTGAGTTATTGTGGGTGTATTATGATGGATGTTCGATTGTAATGCTGTTATAATTCCTTTCAGTTTTTTGTAAGGTTTAAATATCTGAAAGATATTGTGTTTAAATCTTTCCTCATTGGGTTGTTGTAAGACCTGATGTCCGCGACAGAACTCTACACCTTTCTCACCAAAGTATTCCTCCTACTCACATTTACTACAACCTACTGACCAAAGTTAAACCAAGACCTCACCTCCTCGTGCATAACAGTCCAGTTTTCTGATTTAAAATGATATCTTCTTGAGTATGCACCCATTTGACCATTTTATAACTAACCTATGAAATAAAATTCTGATGGGTATCAAGATTACCTCTGTCTCAATCCAAAGGTGAATTCTGGTGCTAACATTTATGGTGCCGCTGTCGGGGACAAAACTGAATATTTTCCCTAGGATTGAACGACAAAGCTTACTGGTTTTGAAGTGTATCAAAACATATTACATCGAAGATTGCAACTATGCACCTGGTGAATCCATTGTGGTGACTCCATCGACACGAATCCGTTGGCGACTACACTGTTTAAACTGTGGCTTCTAGAGATAGACACATGAGGTCTACTCCACAGTTGCCTTTGGAAACACCTGAAGCTGACCCAGAGAAAATTGTTAGAAATGGAAGGGCCCTTCGAGAAGGTATTTCTACTTCTGAACTAGGCATTTCTAACAATTTTTACTATCCTCCTTTAGAAGCTCCAATATATACTTCCCATTTTCCTACCATACATATGTTGGATTTTCCCGAAGTTTACAGTTTGGGAGTGTTCTGGTTGAGTTTTCCCCTCCTGGTCTGGGTTTGGAGGGAGAAATCCTTGTCACTCCTCTCTCCCCTGAACTTGTACCTTGGTGTAGACCCTAGAACTCAGGAGGTTCTCCCACTCCAAGTTTTATTACCCCTCCTCTTGTTAGAGTTACTGATTTTTCATAAAGGGAAACCTTTTCTCCCTCTAGCCCTGTAGCCTTTTCTCCAAATCCTCTGTTGTTTCCCTTTCCTCCCGAAATCCCAGTTCCAATCTCCCTTTTTTGAACCCCTTCCCCTCCTAGTTCTCCTCCACCTATTATCCCTATGGAAGGTGCTAATCCTCCTAGAAACAGAATGGATGCCATAGTGGCTACAAGATATGCTCCTCTAGTCCTACCTCAACCAATGAATTCTCTCCCTGCTAGATATTACCTAAAGTATATGCCCAAACTCACTAGAGAGGAAGACATAAATGCTGAAGAGCACCTTCCTTCCTTCTATAGTTATGTAGACATTCTAAATATTGAAAACAAGGATGTTTGGATGAGAGTCTTTGTCCAGAGCCTTGATGGTGAGGTTGGAAAATGGTTTAGGGGATTGACCCTCAGATCTATTGCTGGGATTAAACCCTTAGATGATGTTTTCTTAAGGCAGTGGGGGGATAAAAATGAATTTATGTATTATATCACCGAGTTTGGGTCCCTAAAGAGGAAAGAAGGAGAATCTGTCTCTAACTTCTCCAAAAGATTCAACAAGATCTACAATAAGATCCATGTCAAGATAAAGCCTACAGAAGCCTCTGCCAAAATCACGTATGCTAGCGCTTTTGACCCTTATTTCTTCCTCCTGCTCAGAGAGAGAAGAGCTACTTCCCTCGCTCACATGCAAGATGCATCCATGGAAATAGAATCCAATGTGTTGGTGGTTGATAGGCTTAGGAGAAAAGCTGACAGAGATGGAAGAAGAGGAATATCTGAGGCCTCAACCTCTGGTTCTTCTGCATCTCACCCTCAAGTAGATGAATTTACCAAGATGGTGAAGTCCATGTCTACAGAAATGGAAAAGATGAAATTCGAAGGGAAGCAAGGCTAGAAGAATTTCCCAAATACTGATAATAGAGGAAACTTCAGGAGGACAAATAACAATACCCCTTAGATACTTCCAAGAGAGCCCCAAAGCAGAGATAGGGATGATCATAAAATTCAACCCCCCCTCCAAAATAACCTTGTTACTGATGAGGAAAGCGAAGAAGAAGAGCTTGACCCTGAAATTCATTATATAGGAGACACCTCCCCTTTTCCCCATTTAACTCAATTTTCATATGAGGAGTCCCTTATAGAAAGTCAAATAAATGAGCTAAGTAAGGGTGAGAAGGCCAATAGTAGTCCCAATAAAAACAATCTCAGTTCTAAGGAGAAAGAAGGGAAGTTTGACGTCCCTGATTAGCCTCCCAGAGTAGAGAAGCCTGCTAAAGCTGCAACAAACAATAACAAAGGAAATAAAGCTCAAAAACCCTCACAAATACCAACAGACCCTGTCCCATAAGTGAGAGAAGTTCTGAAGCCCCTTTCCTCTTTTAGTTTTGAGCATGAAATTCAAAATATCAGGATCCCTGTGCCCCTTTCAGAGCTAATTAAGCACAAAGATTTCAAAAAATCCCTCTCCAAGCTATTTCAGTCTGAGCCATCCTGCCATTCCACAGACTCAGTAAATTTTCAAGATGAAAATCCAGATGTCGTCTTAGGTCCTATGGTAGAAGATAGAGATGATTCATCGCCTCCTTTCTACACATCATTGAACATACATGATAAGGTGCTTCATAAATTGTTTATGGACTCAGGGGCATCTCATAATCTGATGCCCAAAACTGTCATGGAAGAACTCGGGTTATAAAAAACAAAGGCTTATCATGATTTGTATTATTTTGATTCAAGAAGAGTACAATGTCTTGGGGTCATCAAAGATATGGTCGTGACCTTGTTTTAGCTGCCCATGAAGAGCGTGGTCATGGATATCGTGGTGGCTGATGTTCCCCCCAAGTTTGTCATGCTGTTGTCAAGATCTTGGATAAAATGACTTGGGGGAACCTTGTATATGGACCTAGCATATGCTACTATCCCAGTGTTCGGAGGGGATCATAGGAGACTGTACAAAGAGGTTTAGTTGGCCTACATTATCAATGATGAAGTGGACCCCACCAATCATACTATATTTTCCCTTGACATGGATTTAGGATCCATCTTATTGCAGGTTACCGATGCCCCTGAACCTCCTCTTGAGATCAGAAAGAAACCCATTTCTTTTCGTGAAATACCTCCCCCAACTACGTGTGGAACATGTTCTTTGACAGAGCCTCTTCTAGGGAAGGTGTTGGTGTCGGAGTGGTTTTTATGTCACCTTGTAAAGAAAACATCTCCCTGTCATACAAATTAAAGTTTGAAACTACCAGTAATGTGGCAGAGTATGAAGCTCTTATTTTGGGTTTGAGGGTTGTGAAAGACATGGGAATTGAAGAGCCAGTAGTATTTGGAGATGTTGAACTAATTGTTCATCAGGTCAAAAATGTTTATCAATCCAAGAACCCTAGGCTAAGGACTTACAAGAATGAGGTGTGGGACCTAATTAACAGTTTCTTCTCAGCCTTCAACATTTCATTTACTCCAAGAGAGGAAAATACTATGGCTGATTATTTGGCCGTCTCAGCAAGCCAGTTTAGGATCCCACTACCACATAATCTCAAGTATGATGTTTATATTAGATATAGGCTTTATGTACCTTAAAATATAAAGCATTGGAAGATGTTTGAGGATGATATTGAAATCATAAGATTTCTTGAGTCGGTTGATGAGTTCTCTGCATTACATATTGATTAGGATCATGATGTCGAAGGTGACCCTCCCCCTAGAGTATTTTTGAATAAAATTTATAATCACCATATTGTTCAACTGCCTAGCAACCACATTCCAAATGGACTATTTCCTTTAGAAATATTATTCGATGGGAATGATGTGGTAGTAAATTTTAAAGGCCCAACATAGGATACTGATGTAGCCAAGTGAAATATTGGCATAGAGGAGGATCCAAAATTTGTCAAGCTGTTAAGTAGTTTGTCAAGGGAGTAGAGGGCCCAGTAGGATGAGTAATTAAAATAATTTTCTGATGTGTTTGGTTGGACCTATGAAGAACTCATAACATATGACACCATCTTCATCGAGCATAAGATCCCATTGAAAGAGGAGGCCAAACCATTTATGCAGAAGTTAAGACAGATAAATTCTATGTTATTACCCATGATGGAGAGAGAGGTAAAGAAGATGTTGGATGCCCAAATCATTATCCCTTTGAGATATTCTGAATGGGTGGCCAACCTGGTCCCGGTGAGGAAAAAGAGTGTAGAGATCAGACTCTATGTGGATTTCAGGAACCTGAATAGAAACTCCAAGAAGGAAAATTACCCTTTGCCAAAAATGGAACACATGTTGAAGAGGGTGACAGGCGCATCCAGGATCTCCATGATTGACTGTTTTTCTGGCAACAATCATATCTCTTTCCTTCCTGAAGACTGAGAAAACACAGCCTTCACCACTCCTTGGGGAACATTCATGTATGCCAAAATGACCTTTGGATTGATGAACACAGGGGCGACCTTCCAGCGAGCCATGGACGTCGCCTTCATTGGAGAAATAGATAAATTTTTGGTCATTTATCTGGATGACATAACAGTCTTCTCCAAATCTATTAAAGAACATTGTTGGCATATGAGAAAGTTCTTCTCAAAATGCAGAAGGTTTGGTCTCTCCCTAAATCCCAAGAAGTCCTTATTTTCCATGCATGAAGGAAAATTGTTGGAACACATTGTGTCAGCTGAGGGGGTCATGATTGATCCAAGAAGAGTAGAATATATTCAAGCCCTAAGACTTCCCATATCTAAGAAAGAAGTCTAGTCCTTCCTGGGAAAAAACAATTTTCTAAGAAGGTTTGTTTCAAATTTTGTTGAATTGGTGAAGCATATCACAAACATTCTCAGAAAGGGGAACAAAGTAATATGGATTGTTGAGTCCAGAGGATTCTTCAACCAAATCAAGAAGGCACTGACTGAAGAACCTGTTCTTATCAGTCCTAATTATTCCAAGTATTTTATGATCTTCTCCTTTGCCTCTTTTGATACAGTGGCAACTGTTTTACTGCAGAAAAATGATGAAGGGTTGGAGCATCCCATTTCCTTTTTCAGTAAATCATTGAGGGATGCAGAGATCAAATACAACACCATGGAGAAGTAGCCCTATGCCTTGGTGAAATCTCTCAAAGATTTCAGAGTCTATGTTTTGCATTCGAATATCATTGCATATGTTCCTTCAACCTATGTGAAGGACATTGCCATTGAGACTGACATAGATGGGAGAAGGAGCAAGTGGATTGCCAAAATCCTTGAATTTTATCTGGAAATAAAACCCACCAAACTAGTTAAAGGCCAAGGTTTAGCCAAGTTGTTGGTTGAATCCAATTACAAAGATTTGGGGGTTAACTTCATAAATGCTTGTTCATAAAATCAACAAGCTGAAGTTGTCGATAAAATCCCTCAGGACAGTGCTCCATTAGAAGGATGCACCTAGTACAAAGATATTATATTTTTCCTGCTGAAGTTGCGACCTCCAGATGGTATTGGAAAAATCAAGGAAAGAGCTTTAAAGATCAAAGATATTAGGTATTTCCTTATTGACCAGGTCATGTATTGGAAAGAACCTCTAGGAGTGCTTCTGAGATTTCTAGACCCACAATAGGCCCAAAGGATTATATTTGATTTCCATGACATGCTTTGTGGGGGACATCATTTCTGAAAAACCACAACCTACAAAATTCTTAGGGCTGGGTACTATTGGCCTACTCTATTCACTGATGTCTGTCCAAAAATCAGGGCTTGTATCAAATGTCAGAAATTCTATGGGAAGAAGAAACTCAAGTCTCTGCCATTGAAGCTCGTAGTAGCTTCAGGTCCCTTTCAGCAGTGGGGCCTAGACTTTATTAGGGAATTTAATCTTGCTTCGAGTGGTCAACACAAATGGATTTTAAATGCAACATATTATTTCACCAAGTGGATATAATCTATCCCCACAAGGAGCGTTTCTCACAAAGTAATCATTAGTTTTCTTGAAGATATTATGGTAAGGTTTGGTTGTCCAAATAGAATTGTCACTGATAATGCTACATCCTTCAAGGCCAAACCATTGATCAAGTTTTGTGAGAAGTTTAGAATTACATTGATCCACTCTACCCACTACTATCCCCAAGGCAATGGACTGGTAGAGACCTCTAACACAAGCTTGATAAAGATCATCAAAATATTGTTGGAGGACAACAAGAAAGCATGGGATTCAAAGCTCAAATTTTCTCTGTGGGATGATAAAGTGACAACAAATAAGTCCTTGGGCATCTCTCCTTTCCACATGGTATATGGGACTGAAGCAGTTTTTCCTTCTGACCTCGCCCTGCCTATGGAAAAATTCTTTTAGGACTATTAGGGAGAGCCTGATGATATGATCAGAAGAATTCATCAACTGGTAGAAGTCCAGTAGGCTAGAGAGTAGGTGATGGACAGAGCACACGACCGTCAGCAGGGAATTAAGAAGACTTTCGATAAGAAAGTCAGAAAAGAGGACTTCTAGTTGGGATATCTAGTACTCAAATGGGATGCACCCAGACAGGACAAGGGAAAGCATGGAAAATTTGAATCCCTTTGGATCGACCCCTTCAAAATATCTGAGAGGTTTTGAAATAACACTTATAGATTGCAGAATTTAGAGAGAGATGAAGTCTTTGGTGTCCCTGTAAATGGGCACTTCCTGAAAATGTTTTTTGTTTAAAGATCTAATCGACACCTCACCATTGTAAATACCATATATGTTTCACGTTTATTTTGTTTTTGATAGGAGACTCCATAACCCAAATCAAATACATTGGAGATGTGTGTTCTTGGCAGCTCTTAGGGAGCATGCCATCCCTTGTGGAGCCAATGTTAGCACATAAACTTGTTAAGGTATTTTGAGTTTGTGGTTTCTTCCTAGGTCTGTAATCTCGCTTGTTTTTCATCTTTTTGCAAACCCGATCATATGTTTTTCCTCTTATCTTGTAGTTTTTCTTTTGTTTGCCTTCATCCTTTGGGTCGACTTGTTTTCCTTATCGGATTTCCAAAGAGATATCGGTCTCAAGCCTTCATATTTTCCCTAAATACAACCATTTATCTCTTTTCCCCAGTCGTTGATCCTTTCTTTTTAGAGCCCTCGATCAGTTATCCAAGTAGTCGTCCACATGCCGCAGTCGTGAGCACCGAGCACAACACTTAGAGTGGTCTGATATGGACTCAAATCAAGTGAGGGAGAAAGATCCATTTTCAACGACGGAGATCCATCAGAAATATTAGATCGATGATAGTCGGGTGATCGGGATCATGCAGTTATGCCAATTTTAGTGTTAGACAGAGGTTCAAAATCACAAGGTCAATCCTAGACATTGGTACAGAGAGGAACGCGTCATGCAAGATTAGAATTTTATGGTTTCACGAGATAGAGAGGTCAAGGAGAAAGTCATCAGAACTCACGAATGCAAAATCGTGATAAGATCGCAGTCATTAATCAAAGGAGATATCTCGACCGATGGATCAAATTTTCACGATTTCACGAGTCAAGAAAGTAGGAGGGTAGAGTCTTGAAGACTCACGACATGTGAGGTCCCAAAATGATCTTGACCATCCATTCCATAAAGACACATAGCACAAGATCAGCATGGAGGAAGTCATTTGGGGGAACTGAAGTGAGAAATGTCGATGACCCAAGGTCCCAAAATGCTGATGCTCAGTAGGGTCATCCGATGCAAAGGGGTACGTGTCACCCGATCCAAACAATCGCGCTTTCACGACTCAGAAATTTCAGCGGGATCATAATGAAAGCACGTGAAATGTGAATATTTGAAGCACTCGGGAGCTAGGCACATGGTCACAAACCAAGGTTAGATGAAAAGGAGTTGCGCAAAGGATCAAAGTGCCTGATTTGGTCACAAATAAAGATATGCATGACCTCGAGGTTCTAGAATTAACTCGAAGGAGTCATGAGCCCACTTGGGATATTCATGGGTGTCAGGCATTGCCCTGATCCTGATGAAAGTAGTTAATGAAAATGATGGAGGTGGTTGAAACCTTGTTTCACCACTTAAATGGAAAGCATTGAAATATGGTCGTGGAGGGAAGACAGTCAGGCAAAAGTTCCCCTGCCATGGATTTTATTGTGAAGCCCATACTGATCTGATCCTGCATCTGACAAGAGAATGCAAGTGTAGTATGACAAAGGAAGATGCATACGCAAAGATTTGAATGTAATAGTCAGATCAGATTTCTCATGGGGGGGAATTGTTTTGAGTATAAATACTCAGTTTTGATATTTTTTGGGGGTCAATGGTAGAGAAAAGATCTCATATTGTAAAGTTTTAATGAAACTTCTAGTTTTCTGGCTATGTACCTGTATTTGAGACTTCTTGTTTAATGGCAGTCAACTCTCTTACTCCCTCTTGTTTTCTTCTGAGGCTGAAAGAGTTCATGATTGAATCATTCTCTTGAATTATTGTGGTTTTATTATGATGGATGTTCGATTGTAATGTTGTTATAATTCCTTTCAGTTTTCTGTAAGGTTTAAATTTCGAAAAGATCTTGTGTTTAATTCTTTCCTCATTGGGTTGTTGTAAGACTTGATATCCACGGTAGAACTCTACACCTTTCTCACCAAATTCTTCCTCCTACTCACCTTTACTACAACCTATTGACTAAAGTTAAACCAATACCTCACCTCCTCATGCATATCAGTCTAGTTTTCTGAGTTAAAACGATATCTTCTTGAGACTATGCCCATTTGACCATTTTATTACCAACCCGTGACATAAAATTTTGATGGGTATCATGCTTACCTCTGCCGCAATCTAGAGGTGACTTATGGTGATAATACTCTGCATGTTGTGCTCAGACACTTCCTGTGCAGACCACGAACTTGGACGGCCTGCTTCCCTTGAAAAATATATGTGATAACATTTGTCTCCACGTGGGATGGCATGCTCCCTGTGAGATGACAAGAACATGTAGTTCCAGTCGCCTTATGTATTGGGCTATGGATTCATGCTCAAAAAACATCCTTTTGAGAAATAAAAGCTGACAAGCACACTATCCTAAAAATGAAAACAAAGCACATGGGCTCCAGGAGGAGCTTATCTATGTACATAAACCTAATCTAACTAATTTTTACAAAGCGCTAGGTGAAAGAAAACTTCCACCATAGCTACCCACATTGTCTGTTAATATGATCCTTCTCTTTACTGTAGATAATCCATAAAAGGCTAAGGGAGTTTGACAGAAAAATGAGGACATGTCTTGGAACACTGACTATACCACCAAATGAGGATAAGGTGAATAAATCTACAGGATCCAATGCTTTTGGAAAACACGTCTCCATATATAATCCCATAGGGTCACAAAATTTATAATCAAGGGAGCTCAACTGGTAAGAAATTAACTCATGTCCTTTATTGCAGCTCACCCATCTTGTGATGTTCTCATAGTGTATAGGTGGGTGGATAACTAATGTAGGTTGGATGATACCAAGTGATACATGCTCAATTACAGGTTCTGGACATGAGATAAATTTCCCACTAAGCTCCTCCTTTACATGCTTCTCTGTGTTTTCTGTGAGTCTAGGATAACTTATTTCCACCCAATGTTTTTCCTTAATTAATAAAGGAAAAGGATCTATAGTGTGGTCTTGGAAATATTTCATAACACCATACTCAACTGTGAGTATTGGTGAAGTAATGCAATTTGAAAATTTCAGAATATCTGAAATGTATGACTCCATGTATATTGGCCACAGGATCATGCATAATGTGATAGAATCCTGGTTGCTTTAGAAGATCAGGCTTCTCCTCTATAAAATTATCTCTGTTTGCAAATAAATTTCCTCCTTGTCCTTTTGAAACCAACTCTTGATCATCAATAGTTGTCATCTCTTCTCCATAAGAATGGTTACAAGATAAAGGAGAAACAGGATTTAGAACATCATAACTATGATAAGCCAATAACATACAATTATCTATGCAGTCAGCCACTGCTACATGCTCAAAATGTTCTGGAAATTGATCATAAGATTGATATGCATTCCTGCCCATAGAAAAGTCTACAAATGTTGAAGAACCTGATTCCAATTGTGAATCATACCTACTTCTTTGTTGTTGTTCCAGATCTGATTCATATTCAGTATCTAATTGCTTGGAATCTGAAACAGATCTTGCTCATGTACATGCAAATTTTCGAGATATGTCTGCATATGAACCCACTTTCTATCCCTTATGTTCTCATCGACCTCTACATCATATTCAAACAGATGTCTTAACGATGAATATTTCCTTTCTCTCAGGAGAAGGACAAGCTTTGGATGTTGAGCCATGACATAGTACACCATGGCAATAGTCTCTATGGGTCTGATCTCCATAGGCATACTATGATAAATGATGTAAAACCTTATGTTGAAAATATCCAAGGATTCATCTTCCCCTCTCCTCATGGAGTTAAACTCAAACCAGTATCGATCAAGGGATTTTTTCTCACCCCAACACTTTAACAAAGAATGGCATAGCTCGGTCTAGGAACCAATAGAACTGGCCTCCAGACATCTAAACCACACAACAACATCTCTAGACAAGAAATGTGAGAACAACCTCATGGTAACATCATCACGAATGATCTCAAACTAATCAATAAATTTCTCAAAGGCCCCCAAGTGCCTCTCATTTGTAACATGATCCTCCCCAGAAAACCGAGGAAGATACTCAAATGAATAAGGAGGATAGGGATGCAGGTGATGAGGCAACCTTAAAGGCTTAAACATCATGTCTCTAATATTAGATTGAAAAATTGTGGGCTGAATATGGGATTCACAAGAGGATGGGGAGGTTCAACAGAAACAACAGGCGGTAATGAGATCTGAGAAGGTTGTGAATCATTTTCAACCTCCTCAAGGCTACAAGGGTGATCAATTTCAGGAGGAGATGCAATACACATCTCACTTTTATGAATAGGCTAAGGTGAAGACATGGGATCGACATCTACAACACAATAAGAGAGCATGTCTTCTTCTTCTAAGGATGGATGAATGAAGGAAGGATTATTTTCATTTGAATATACAAAGAAGAGGATAATCTTATTTATATGTGAAGGGAAAGAGAGAAATGAGATGATAAAGAAGAACAAGATTTCATGAAGAAAACTCATAGACTGATACCTGGTCTTTCCCTTCGATATGGTCATTTTTCTGTCAATAGGATCCTCCCCAGTGGAGTCTTTGATGGTGGAGTCACCAGGTGAAAGCTGCAATCTTCAATGGTTCTGATATCTGATGCACCTTTAGAATTAGAAGCTCTTTGTCATTCTCCTAGGGAAGATATATTCACTTCCATCCCTGACAACGATGCCAAAAATGTTAGAACTAAAAGTCACCCTCTGATTGCAGAGAGGGTAAGCCCAATACCCATCATATTTTATGTTACTAGTTGGTTTTAAAGAGGTCAAATGGGCACAGACTCAAGATGATATCGTTTTAACTCAGAAAAATGGACTGGTATGCACATGCAAGTGAGGTCTTGATTAAATTCAGTCAATAAGTTGGAGTAAGGGTGAATAGAGGGAAGACTTTTTTTAGGAGAGTGTAGAGGTCTACCATAGACATTAGGTATTCCAACAGCCTAATGAGGAAAATATTCAAATACAAGATCCTCTTGGATTTAAAACTTCAGGAAACTGAAATAATGTAAATAACAACACTACAATCAAACATACATTACAATACAGTCAAACCAATCCATGTAAATCCTTCAACCATGGACACTTCAGTATCAGAGGAAAATATGATGAAAAAGAAGATGAATTTCACTAAACAAGAAGTCTCAAATCTAAATACATAACCAAAGAACCAGAGCTTCATTAAAACTTTACAATACAGGAGCTTAGCGCAACCATCGACCATAACAAAATGTTGAAACTGCCTATATATACTCAGAAATGTTGCAACCACCAGGAGTGTGATCAGACCACTACATTAACATTTTCAGTCGACACCCACTCTATCAGATTGTGTAGGCCTCCTCATGTCAGATACGAGCAAGACACAGTTATGAGCTTTACAGGAAAATCTATCCATAAGGAAGCTTTGGATTGATAGTCTTCCTTTACGGCTACTCTCTGCATGTTTTCCATTTATGTGGTGAGATGAGGTTTTAACAACCTCTCTCGCTCTCATTAACTACCTACATCAGGATTGAATTGTGACTTAATGCCCAGGGTGTGGCCACACACTACTCTCGGATAGGATGCTATATAAACACGTGATTATGGGGATGCTCAAAGGTGGTTTGGGTTCACACCGCTTTTGAGCCCACAATCCACCACCTTTTTCCACGTATTAATTTTCCCAAACCATGGCTTCAATTGCAATATTTCTCAAGAAAATTATCGCCCGAGCACGTCGTGTCCTCGCAATGGAATATGGTCGTGAATCTTGTGATCTTGGGCAAGGATTTATGATCAACGACTCAAATATTCCCTCTTCATATCAATGGATCAAATCTTCCCTTTTCAAATCGATGACCAATATATGGTTCAGGACTTCGGGCTTCGGGCTTCGGCTTTTCTCATGGCACTATACTTTGTGCAATTTTGAAATACTGAATAAATAGGGGCCGTTACTCTGGAATGCTCCTAGAATCTCCACCGCTGACAAAATTCAACTTGTCTGTTTGTATTTTAAGCCCGAAATGACCTGCTATGCATGATACGCTTAGATTCTTCCTGTGCAGACCATGAACTTGGACAACCTACTTCCCTTGATAATTATATCACCCAATAGAGGAATTGGTCTAGAAAAATTATAATATCACAAAAGAACACTTCCACCTGATCATGCAGGATTTGGATCCAGAGTGCAATATTCCAGTGAATGTAATAGAGGCGGAGCACCCTGATCACAATGTAGAAGAATAAGGTAATGGATAGGGTGATGGACAGGGTTATGGATAGGGTAATGGATAGGGAAATGAATAGGGAAAAAGCACATAATACACATAGGACACATTTAGATAGAAGAGGGAAGATAAGGGAAAGGGACCAACCCCCCTGCACGTAAGAAGAAGAAAGATCACAAACATCCTATTGGATCACTGAGAGGGGGGGGTGAATCAATAATAGAGAAATTTAATCCTTTTTCACCATAAAATGAAAGTGTTATATCAATGTAGCATTATCATCCAATAGTTGCAGAGTAAATAAACAATGAACAAATGAGAAATCACACACATACAAAGTACACCAGTGTTTTATGTGGAAACCCAAAGCGGGAGAAAACCACAGAATGATTTTTCTTATATGTCTTTAATAATTAGATTCATTGGAAGCACAAGCTTCCTTTATTTTCCAACTACAACTGGAAGGAGGCTCCAACACCCTAGTTTCTCAAGATACAACTTGAGGGAAGCTCCAACTCCCCAATTCTTTGGATACAACCAAAAGGAGGATACAACCCTCTATGTTCTTCAGCTACAACTGGAAGGTGGCTACAACCACACGTCCTTTCCCCATCCAACCACCCTAAAATAAGTAGAATGATGGAACCATTGTCACCTATCACAACAACCTCTCTCATCAATCTTATCAACCAAATCGTATCTACTCACCAAGATCAATCACCAAGACAACTCTCAAATATGTGCACCAACCAAGCTTAACACAACAACTCATAATCATGACCAAGATAAATATCTTCTTCTAATAATATACCAATACAAGTATGCTACATCATCCATAAACCATGTGTCAACAATACTACTAACAAGTGCCTCCAACCATGTACCAAATATGTACCAATCATGTATCAACTACTCATCAACTATGAGTCATGAAGATGTACCAACATAATCAACTATACACCTCATGTATGTGCCAACTCATCAACTACTTGTCTCAACCATGTACCCAACATGTACCTCGACCAAAATCCCTCATCAATTTCATCATCCAAATCTGATTTGTAACTCTGTAATAGATCTGGTATATATGATCACATACGTTGTTGAATTATGCCTTATTCTAGAGAGTGAATGTGTAGAGCGTGCCCTGCAAATAATATTTTTTGTATGGATCTGAAAATTGTACAAATAATACTACAGACTGTACTCTAACCAACACATTTGGTCGTACTAAATTTGGATCTGTCATGAATAATTTATGACGGTTTTACCTAAAACACCTTACAAAGGATCATCAAAAGAATTTATCCTCCCTTGAGTTTCAACCTTCTTTACTTCACCTTCCCTCTGAAATTTAGCTTAGGTATCCTTCTGTTACCTTAGTCACTTGTATATATTCAATATGCTCAAGTGATATTAAAATGAGAATCTTTCCTCTTATTTATACTTTCATGTAGCTTCCTCAAGGGGTTACCTTTTAACCATCTTAACCCACTTTCCTTATTTTAGGGTTAACCAACTTCTAACCACTTGTCCACTTAGTAATTTATCCATTAGCTTTATTATTTAAATAATTTATTTTGTATCCACTTTGATTTATATTACACTCATCACTTCACTTTATTATTTAAATAATTTCTTCTTTGCAAACACTT
>ML815812.1:103697-121397 GCA_009831015.1 Picea engelmannii
TCCGGTAGAATATTCGGTAGAAAAAAGGTTTGGGTAATGGACCCAATTTTGTTTGATTTAAAGATGACTCATTACTTTCTTGTCATGTTTGATAAGAAGTAGAAATAGATGAACTCCAAAGTGGTCCCCTTATGGTGAAATCCCTCACGGGAAGACTCTTTGCAGATTGAGTTATCCTAGAAGTATGGTTAGAGAACCCATTCTTAATTGTGGAATAATGAGATGAAGATCAGTGAATTTGTCAGTGAAACTATCATATATGGATAGTGCATTTCATGCCATTTCCGGTGTTATGTGGAACGTCACATAACTCCTCATGGTTAGAGAGTTATGGCCATGTGAAGTTGGAGGACCCTCATGACTCATCTAGAAGCCCCAAAAAGTAAAAGTTTTTGCAAAAGAAATTGTTTAAATAATAAAGTTAATGGAGAAATCCCTAAAATAAGGAAAGTGGGATGCTACATGAAAGTATAAATAAGAGGAAAGGATCTCTCATTTTAATCACACTTAAATATCATTGAATATATATTTTTGTGAAAGGTTATTTGGGTAGGTATTATTGATAGAGAAAAATTGCATCAGAAAACGTGCGACAGGAATAGTGCGATAGAAAAAGTGCGGAAGAAAAAGTGCGGCAGGAAAAATGTGGCAGAAAAAGTGCAGTAGGAAAACTGCACTAGAAAAAGTGCGACAGAAAAATAACGGCAGAAAAATCACAGAAAATAAAGTGCGATAGAAAAATCACGGTAGAAAAAGTGCGACATAAAAATCGCGGTAGAAAAAGTGCGACAAAAAAATCGCGACAGAAACATCACGACAGAAAAATCACGGCAAAAAAAGTGCGGCAAAAAAATCGCGGAAAAAAAAGTGCGGCAGAAAAATCGTGGTAGCAACATGGTTGGGGTCTATTTATGAGAGATATGGCACATCTTGTTTGAGGTATGTTTTGTGAGCTAGGGTTTATCTCTTGAGATGGCATTGGATGTTCAATATTGTTGCATATATCACATTTGTTGAGGGATACAATTGGTATTTTGTTGTTGTTATTTGGCATATGGGTATTGTTCTTTCAATTGTGATGTGTTGTTGAAGTTGTTGGTTTAGCTTGAGGCTACATAACAGTGAGGTTGTGGAACATGGTTTGATGTAAGGGTTTATGGTATTTGGTTTATGGATAAAGTGATGAATTTTTTATGGTAATATTGGTGTATGTATTTGGTATATGGTTGAGTTACATGTTGGGTACATGGTTGAGACAAGTAGTTTATGAGTTGGCACATACATGAGGTATATAGTTGATGTTGTTGTTACATCTTGATGAGTCATAGTTGATGTGCAGTTGATGCATGGCACATGTTGGTTCAGGTTACTGGTACAAGTTATTTGGTGGAGGTTGATTGGTACATGTTGTTACAGGTTATTGGTACAAGTTGGAAGTGGTAGCAGTTGATTCAGTGACAGTGATAGGCTATCTACATTTGGCATTTATATTTCGGGGTGGTTAGATAGGGCAAGGATAGGTGGTTGTATCCACCTTCTGGTTGTAGCCAGAGAACATAGGGTGTTGTAGCCTCCTTTTGGTTGTAGCCAAAGTATTGGGGAGTTGGAGCTTCCCTCAGGTATTAGCTTGAAAAACTAGGGGGTTGGAGCCTCCTTCCAGTTGCAGCTGGAAAACAAAGGAATTTGGTGCTTCCAATGAATGTAATTATTCAATACATATAAGAAAAAACATTATGTGGTTTTATCCACTTTGGGTTTCCACGTAAAAACATTGGTTTACTCTGTATGTGTGTGATTTCTCATTTGTTCATTGTTTAGTTACTCAGTAACTATTGGATGATAATGCTACATTGATATAACACTTGCATTTTTGGTGAAAAAGGATTGAATTCCTCTATTATTGATTCACCCCCCTCTCAGTAATCCAACAATTGGTATTAGAGTGGTTTCCTTCAGAAATCTATTTAACCATTGAAAGGTAGATCATGTAGAGAAAAAACATGTATAAAAATGGAATACCATAGTTTGATGGACAAAAGTATGCATTTTGGAGCATAAGGCTAAAAACATATATATAGGCACAAGGATTTGAAATTTGGAAATCAATTGTAGATGGATGCACAACACCAGCAGTTCCGCCAACAAATGACAAAGAAATAAATCTCGATCATAACAACTCCAAAGCCACTAATGCATTTTTTAATGGTCTTGGATAATTGGTATTCACCAAAGTTGCACATTGTAAATCCGCTAAAGAGATTTGGGACAAACTTCAAAATATTTATGAAGGAGATTCAAAAGTCAAAGAAGCAAAGCTTCAAACTTACAGAGGTTAGTTCGAACAACTAAATATGAAGGAATATGAGAATATTACATATTACTTTTTACGAGTCGATAAAATAGTAAATGCAATCATGGGATTGGGAGAAGAAATGAAAGAATCTGTAATTTTTCAAAAGGTACTATGATCTCTTCCTATGAGATTTGACCCTAAGATATCAACACTAGAAGAAAGAGCAGATTTGAACTCAATAAGAATGAATGAATTACATGGAATCTTCACAACATATGAAATGAGAATTGAACATGAAAATCCAGATATAAAAGAAGCAGCCTTCAAAGAATCCAAAATGTCAAATCAAAAGGGAAAGCAAAAAGAAAAAGAACATAGGAACAACAGTGATGTCTCCGAAGATGATGAAGAAGTGGCCAACTTTGTCAAAAGATTGAACAAGGGAACCAACGACAGGTATAGAGGTAAGATTCCTTTGATTTGTTTTAATTTTGATGGTATTGGTCATTTTTCTAACAAAATTCCTCATAAGAAAAAGAGAAATGATGAAGGTTACTTAAATATCAAACAAACATATAAAGGCAAAAGAACCTCAAAGAAAGCTTTCAAGAAAATCTTATGCACCAAAGAAGAAATCTCATCATCAGATGAAGATGAAGCCAATGACAGTGACACAGAAAGAGTTCTATTCATGGCAGTAGAAGAATCTGATAAAGAAGACTCTGAAGAAGAATACGAAGAGGTCGAAGAAGAATATGAAGAAGATGAAGAAAAATATGAAGAGGCAGAAGTTGACGATTGAGAAGAATTGATGTTTGCCATAGAAGTTATCAGAAGAGAAAAGAAGAAAAACAAGAAACTACAAGTGGAACTAGAGAAGAAAGAAGACACTCAAGAACAAGAACAAATGATCACAAATATGAAGGTTCAAATAGAAGAAGAAAAAATAATTGAAGAAGCACTCAAAGAAAAGATAGAAGAAAAAGACAATATCATTGGAAATTTGGAAGCAGATATTGTCGCATTAAGAAAGGATATTCAAAAGAAAAATATGCAGAATAACTCAAAAGTTTTGGATGAAATTATCAGCAGTCAAAAACCTCATCATGACAAATCCGGACTTGGATACAATCAGACAGAAAAGGGATCAAGCTCCAAAACAACAGAGAAATAAACATATCCAAAAAGCTATGCAAAAACAATCAAAGGGGGTATAAAGATCTACAAGGAATATTACAGGGACACTCCTCCACTTAGAAGATTCAGATTTCATCATCAACAACTGACAGATAGGCCTCAGGAAGAAGAAGAATTCATAAGAGTACCTCCTTTCAGAAAATGTTCAACTCCCAGGTATCAAACTATCTTTTTTGGTTTATGTTATGCATGTAATAATTTTGGACATAAAGCTATGAATTGCAGAGCTAACAACAAGAACATAAACAACTTTGAAAGTCATATACAAAAGGGTTATCCAAGAAGGCCTAGTGAAACATAGAGAAGAAGTTACAACATGTTTGAATCTTTGAGCTATGAAGTGGAATGTTACAAATGTAACAAATTTGGACACATGACCAAATATTGTAGAATGACAACCCCTCCTAGAGAACTGCAACAGAATAAAAATAGTCACAGATAGGAACCTCAAAAAAGGACATGGATAAGAAAGAAGAATCAGTATAGCAATGAAGAATGCACACTCTCTCTACAAGCTAAGAATAAGAAACGTGGTTGGTATGTTGACAGGGGTTGTTCAAAACACATGACAGGTGATAGAGATAAGTTTCTTACATTAAGAAAGGAAAGAGATGGATCAGTCTCCTTCAGAAAAGATGATTAAGCTAAAATCATTGGAAAAGGCACAATCAGAATTGGGAACAAGAAAACCAAGGAAGAAAATGTTCTACTAGTAGAAGATATAAAACATAATCTTCTAAGTGTGATTCAAATGTGTGACCAAGGTCATAAAGTTACTTTCGATTCACAGAAGTGTGAGATAAGAAAATAAGGTTCAGGAAAATTTATTGCTACAGCTGCGAGTACTTCAAGCAACATATATGTGTTAAGTGAAATTGGAAATGAAAAGTGTTGCCTAGGAAATGAAGATGAAAGTTTGCTATGGAACAGAAGAACGGGTCACATACATTTTTATAACCTTGTCAAAGTTAGCAAAAGAGAAGCAGTCGAAGAAATGGCCCAAATCAGGAAACCAACCAACACTTTATGCAAGCATTGTCAACAAGGACAACAAACAAAGATCAGGCTCAAATCAAAGGAATATTCAATGACAAGACCATTGAAAATTGTGCATACTGATCTAGTTGGACCAAGTACAACAAAGGGTTTAAAAGGTGAGAAATAATTTATGTTATTATTTGATGATTATACAAGAATGACTGTTGTTTCTTTTCTCAAGAATAAGTCAGAAGCTTTTGAAAAATTCAAGATATACAAGGAAATGGTTGAAAATCAAATGGATTCAAAAATCAAATGATTGAGATATGATAATGGAGGAGAGTTCACCTCAAAGGAATTTATAGACTACTGCAACAGTAATGGAATAAAAAGACAATTCTTCATTGCTAGGACACCTCAACAAAATGGAGTTGTTGAAAGAAAGAATATGACAGTATAGGAAATGGCTCAAAAAATGCTAATGGATTCCTAATTGATAGATATTTGTTGGAAACAGACAGTGCATACATCATTTCACATTAAAAATAGAGTAATGCTCATAAACAACACTGACAAAACTCCCTACAAGCTATGGAAAGGAAGACCAACAAATGTGAATCACTTCAGAGTTTTTTGAAGCAAATGCTACATCAAAAGAGAAGATGGCAGAATGGGAAAGTTTGACTCTCATGTGGAAAAAGGAGTACTTGTTGGTTATTCAAGTACAAGGAAATCATACAAGTGTTACAACCTGAGATTCAACAAAGTTGTGGAAAGTATCAACGCAACAATTGATGAAACAGGTAGACAAGAATTAAAGGAAGAAGAAAATGAATCAATGGAACAACTTTACAATGAAGGAAAGGAACATGAAAAAGAAGGGGAAGATGAAGAGGATCTAAAAGAATCAGAAGAGAATGTTCAGCAAGTGTCTCCAAAGACACCTAGTAGATGAGTACATAAGAATCATCCTTCAGATAAGATTATCGGAAACAAAGATGCAGGAGTTGAGACTAGAAGAAGAGTGCGTTCACCAGAACAAACACACCTAGCACTCTCATATACGATTGAACCAACCTATTTTGAAGATTCCAGCAAGGATGAATTTTGGAATAAGGACATGGATGAAGAATTGGATCAAATAGATAAAAATGACACTTGGGAATTGATTCCAAGACCAAAGGATAAGAATGTGATCAACAAAAAGTGGGTATACATGAATAAATTGAATGAAGATGGACATGTTACAAGGAACAAAGCTAGATTGGTATGTAAAGGATATGCACAGGTTGAAGGAATCGACTTTGAGGAGACATTTTCCCAAGTTGCCAGAATGGAAGCAATATAATTTCTTTTAGCTTATGCATGCTCCAAAAATATTAAAGTGTATCATATGGACATAAAATCAGCTTTTCTAAATGGGCAACTTGAAGAAGAAGTCTACATTGAACAACCAAAAGGATTTCAGTTGTTAGAGAACGCAGATTATGTGTGTAAATTAAAGAAGGCCTTGTATGGTATAAAATGAGATCTGAGAGCATGGTACTCTAGACTTGATAAATATCTACAATAGGTAGGGTTCAGAAAAGGAAGTCCAGACAACAACCTCTACATCAAGGTTAAGCCATCAATTTGCAAAGGATATGCAGAATGAATTTGAAATGTCATTACTTGGAGAAATATCCTTCTTTCTAGGACTTTATATATGTAAAAGAATCCAAGGAATTTTTATTTCTCAAACCAAGTATATCAAATAAATGCTAAAGAGGTTCAGAATTGAAGATTGCAAACCAGTTATCACTCCCATGCAAACCGGTTGCAAATTTAGCAAAGATGATGATTCAAAGTCTACAAATCACAGGAAATACAAATCAATGATTGGTAGCCTACTATATGTGACAACATCTAGACCAGATGTAATGCAACCAGTTGGATAGGTGGAACGATTTCAAGAAGAACCAAAGGAATCACATGTATTATCAGTGAAGAGGATTTCCAGATATCTCAAAGGAACATAAGAGTTTGGATTATGGTATCCAAAAGGAAAGGATCTATCACTTATTTCCTACATAGATGCAGATTGGGCAGGTTGTATTGATGACCAACGAAGCACCAGTGGAGAAACATTCTACTTGGGTGATTTTTTAGTATCATGGTTAAGAAAGAAACAATCATCAGTATCTTTATATACAGTCGAGGCAGAGTATATTACATCAACATCATGTTGTACACAAGTTCTTTGGATGAAACAAACTCTGACAGATATACAGGTTGAGTATGATGAGCCCATTCCAATCTATTGTGATAATAAAAGTGCCATCAATATCTCAAAGAACCCGGTGATGCACTCCAAGATGAAGCACATTCCAATAAAGTATCACTTTCTACGGGAACAGGTTGCAGAAAAGAACATCAAAGTTGAGTATGTGGGCACAAAAGAACAAGTGGTAGACATCTTTACAAAACCACTTCCATGGGAATCCTTTGAGTATATTTTCTAGAGACTCGGAGTTATTTCTACTCCAAAATGAATTATTTTGAATGCTTATCTTATATTTCTTAGATGTACATGAAGAAGAACCATAAAAATGATAGTTTAGTTAGGGGGAGTAGCCCCGGATGGAAAGATACCTTTTCCATTGATGAAAAAGGGGGAGAGATTTATCAGATGCAAAGGATAGAAGCATGATTCCAAGAGGAGAAAAGGTCACAGAGATGCAGAGGACAGAGGCATGGTTCCAGGGAGAGAATGAGTGATATGAATTCATTATTTCATTACATGATTTCAGTATCACATCATATTGTTTCCATCAAGATTTATCAGATGCAGAGGATAGAGGCATGATTCCAGAGGGAGCAAAGGTCATCGAGATGCAGAGGACAGAGGCATAGTTCCAGGGAGAGAATGAGTGATATGAGTTTAGTATTTCATGACATGATTTCAGTATTGCATCAAAGTGTTGCCATCAATGCCAAAGGGAGAGATTGTTGATTAAGGTTGGTTAACATTGATGTCAACCCTTGAAGAAATTCCGGTAGAAAATTATGATAGAACAAAGGTTTGGGTAATGGACCCAATTTTATTTGATGTAAAGATAAATCATTATTGTCTTGTCATGGTTGATAAGAAGTACAAATGGACAAACTCCAAAGTGGTCCCCTTATGGTGAAATCCCTCACAGGAAGACGCTTTGCGGATTGAGCTATCCTAGAAGTATGATTATAGAACCCATGATTAATTATGGAAAAATGAGATGAAGATCAGTGAATTTGTTAGTGAAACTATCCTATATGGATAGTGCTTTTCATTCAATTTTTGGTGGTATGTGGAACATCACATAAATCATCACAATTAGAGAGTTATGGCCATGTGAAGTTGGAGGACCCCCGTGAGTCATCTAGAATCCCCAAAAAGTCAAAGTGTTTGCAAAAGAAATTGTTTAAACAATAAAGTTAATGGGGAACTCCCTAAAATAAGGAAAGTAGGATGCTACATGAAAGTATAAATAAGATGCAAGGCTCTCTCATTATAATCACACTTGAATATCATTGAATATATATTTTTGTGAAAGGTTATTTGGGCAGGTATTATTGATAGAGAAATATTGCAGCAGAAAAAGTGCGGAAGGAAAAGTGCGGTAGAAAAAGTTTGACAAGAAAAGTGCAGTAGAAAAAGTGCGGAAGAAAAAGTGCGGCAAAAAAACTACGAAAGAAAAAGTGCGACAAAAAAATCATGGAAAAAAAAGTGCGACAGAAAAATCATGGAAAAAGGATCATGGAAAAAAAAGTGCGGCAGAAAAATGGCAACAGAAAAAGTGCAGCAGAAAAATCACGGTAGAAAAAGTGTGGCAGAAAAATCGCGATAGAAAAATCGCAGCAGAAAACGTGCAGCAGAAAAGTCCTGGGAGGAAAATTGTGGCAACAACATGGTTGGGGTCTATTTATGAGACATATGGCACATCTTGTTTGAGGTATGTTTTGTGAGCTAGGGTTTATCTCTTGAGATGGTATTGGATGTTCAATATTGTTGCATATATCAGATTTGTTGAGGGATACAATTGATATTTTTTTGTTGGTATTTGGCATATGGGTATTGGTCTTTCGGTAGTGATGTGTTGTTGAAGTTGTTGGTTTAGCTTGAGGCTACATAACAGTGAGTTTGTGGCACATTCTTTGATGTAAGGGTTTATGGTATTTGGCTTATGGATAGAGTGGTGATTTTTTTATGGTTATATTGGTGAATTTCTTTGATATATGGTTGAGGTACATGTTGGGTACATGGTTGAGACAAGTAGTTGATGAGTTGGCATATACATGAGGTGTATAGTTGATGATGTTGGTACATCTTGATGAGTCATAGTTGATGTGAATTTGATGGATGGTTGATGCATGGTATATGTTGGTTCAGGTTATTGGTACAAGTTGTTTGGTGCAGGTTGATTGGTACAGGTTGTTATAGGTTATTGGTACAGGTTGATAGCAACATGTTGATAGTGGTAGTGATTGATTCAAGGAAAGTGAGAGGATGTCTACATTTGGCATTTATATTTCAGGGTGGTTGGACGAGGCAAGGACAGGTGGTTGTATCCACCTTCTGGTTGTAGTCGGAGAACATATGGGGTTGTAGCCTCCTTCTAGTTGTAGCCAGAGAATTGGGGAGTTGGATCTTCCCTTAGGTAGTAGCCTAAAAAACTAGGGGGTTGGAGCCTCCTTCCGGTTGCAACTGGAAAACAAAGGAATTTGGTTCTTCCAATGAATGTAATTCTTCAAGACATATAAGAAAAATCATTTCTTGGTTTTCTCTTGTTTGGGTTTCGACGTAAAAACACTTTTGTACTGTGTATGTGTGTGATTTCTCATTTTCTCATTGTTTATTTACTCTGTATTAAATTTCTCTATTATTGATTCACCCCCCCTCTTAGGAATCCAACAGACTTCAATCACTAAGGGTTGACATCAATCTACAATATCAATGTCCAATGGTTGACATCAATGAAAACCAACAATCCATACCAACTGTTCATAAAGCTAAGCCAATTGCCTGAGAATCTCCCCCTTTGGCATTGATGGAAACACCAACATTGATGGAAACACTTAGTTATGATAACATTCATGCTTATACTCCTCATCAATGTTTTTATCTCTCCCCCTTTGATAGGGATGATTTTAGGGGCTAAATTTTGCTCATGGGCTAATTTTCCATGGTTTTTCCCAAAAAAAGATTCGCTATTCTAAAAATGATTCACCCAAATTCTATAGGATAAAATTATTTTACCTTAAAAATCGCCAAAATTTTATACAAACTATAGAGAATCATTAGAAATTGGAATATTTTTACAAAAATATCGCTAAACATTTATAGTTGGCATATGAAGGATTATAAAGATTTGCCAAGGTTTCTACATTTTAAAATAAATTTCCATCCTTAAAATCATCCCTACCCTTTGACATCAATGGGAAACGGTATCTCCCTTTGGGGATGATCCCCCTGACTGAACTCTCCTTGGGGATGCTCCCCCTATCTACATACCTTTGTGCTCTCTCTCCAAGAATTTCTATCATGAATATGATAAATATCTCCCCCTTTTTCATCAATTTCAAAGGTATCTTTCCATCTCAAGCTACTCCCCCTAACTGAAATGTCCTTGGGGATACTCCTCCTGACTGGACTCTTCTTGAAACTGATCTCCCAACTTGAACTGTCCTCTTTATGGTGCTTCCTCATGTAAATCTAAGACATATAAGATAAGCATTCAAAATCATTCATTTTGGAGTATAAATTACTCTGAGTCTCTGGAGAAGATACTGAAAGGGTTCCCATGGAAGCGTTTTTGTAAAGATGTATGTCACTTGTTCTTTTGTGCCCACATATTCAACTATGATGTTCTTATGTCCAACCTATTCCCATAAAAAGTGATACTTGATTGGAATGTGCTTCGTTTTGGAGTGAATCACTGGGTTCTTTGAGATACTAATGGTGCTTGTATTATCACAATAGATTGGAATGGGATCGTCATACTCAACCTGTATATCTGTCAGAGTTGTTTTCATCCATAAAACTTGTGTACAACATTTTGTTGTTGCAATATAATCTGACTCGGTTGTAGATAAGGATATTGATGATTGTTTCTTGCTTAACCATGATATTAAACACTCACCCAAGTAGAACGTTTCTCCACTGGTACTTCGTTGATCATCAATGCAACCTTCCCAATCTGCATCTATGTAGGAAATAAGTGATAGATCCTTTCCTTTTGGATACCATAATCCAAACTCTTATGTTCCATTGAGATATCTGAAAATCCTTTTCATTGCTAATACATGTGTTTCATTTGGTTCTTCTTGAAATCGTGTCACATGTCCAACTACCTCCATTACATCTGGTATGGATGTTGTCACATATAGTAAGCTACCAATCATTGACTTGTATTTCCTCTGGTCTATAGACTTTGAATCATCATTTTTTCTCAACTTGCAACTGGTTTGCATAGGAGTGCTAACTAGTTTTCAATATTACATTCTGAACCTCTTTAGCATTTCTATGATATACTTAGTTTGAGAAATAAAAATTCCTTGGTTTCTTTGACATATCTAAAGACCCAAAAAGAAGGATATTTCTCTAAGTAATGAAATTTAAAATTCATTCTGGATATCCTTTGCAAATTTCCGACTTAACCTATCATTAGTACTTCCAAAAACAATATCAACAACGTAAATTTCAATTAATAAAATACTGCCTTGAGTTACCTTGATGTAGAGGTTGTTGTCTGCGCTTCCTTTCCATAGTTCGTAGGAAGTTTTGTCATTGTTGTTTCTAAGCATTACTATATTTTGAATGTGTTAGCACCGGAAGTCACCTCTTGATTGAAAGGGAGGTAAGATCGATACCCATCAGTGTTTGGGGTGGATGTTGGTTTAAATGTGGATGGTCGATGGCCAAAACTCAACAACATGAAACATGTTCAACACAGAACTAGACAGGAAATGCACAGGGAAGTAAAGGCCACATTAAATTCAGTCAGTAAATTGATTTAAAGTGAGAGCAAAGGGAAGAATTAGGAGAAAGGGTGGAGGAGACTACTCTGGGCATCAGGCCTTTTAGTAGCTCAGAGAATAAAACACAAGATCAAGAGAATTCTTGAGCTCGAATTCAAACACCAAAATATGTCTATGAGGTACACAGTTATAGCTGCAATATGATCAAACCTCCATCATCCTGCAACTGCAACAGCTAAATCGGGTCCTCCATGCCCAAGACATTCAATGTGAGAAGGAAACAAATGCATAGGGAAATGAATAGAACTGACTATGATATCACTATAATAAAACCTCCATTACAACAGTGTAACAATCCTTGACTGGATCATCCATGCCCGAGTCTTTTAAAAATATTTTATAGACAAAATGGAAAGAGGGAAGTTGAATTATATTAACATGAAAGTCTCAAGTCAATTACATAACCAGAGACTAGCTCTGGCAGAACAAAATTACAGATTGGGAGCTCTGCTCAACCAAAATACCTTTACAAAATCCTAGAACTCCACATATATACTCAAAATAATTCACCATCCTTGACAGAGGCATGCTCGAACCACTGCATTCAAGTCTCAACATCTACATCTTCTTCTGTCAGTCTACACCTGCATTCCCCTGTCAGACGTGAGCTCAGATCAGTATGGGCCCTGCAGAAAACCTGGCTCACAGGGGTACCATGGGCTGATGGTCTGCCTCCACTTCCAGCTCTTCCATGATTTTCATTTATGGGGTGAGGCAAGGCTTCAACCACCTCCCCCCACTTTCACTTACTTATTCATCGGGATCAGAATGAGGCCAAGTCGATTTGGCACCTAGAGAACGTGGCGACCCCTTTTGCGGCAACATCGACATTTTGGCCCTGGGTGTAGCTCACGTGAACTTTGAACCTTTACCTGCATACAAACTCAGGCCATGAACCAACGCATATCCCCTATAAAATTTCTATATTTCGCATTTTGAGAGTCTTCACTCCACTTAATTCCCAATATCCTGATGCTCAAACTCGCAAAATGGCCTCTCTCATATTGACAATCAGATCTTCTATGCATATGACGACCACGCTTACATCCCATAAACCCCAGTCAGTAGTCAATAAACAGGCGCTTACTCTTCTTTCTGGCCCTGCTTTTATATATGACCTTGATTCATGACCTGGGGCTCTGTCCCCAAATGTTTTTGGGACTTTGCATTTTGCGAACTTGCATCGTGCTCCACGCTAAAACCCTGAATCGCAAAATTGTGAATTCGCTAATCAGTTGCCACGTGCCCCTCCAGTTTGGATGGCCCGAATATTCTTCTCACTTCAGGACTCGAGGGTTTTTCTCCTTCCTCACTTAAAAATTATCAAAGTGTCATTCTCCACTGTCCTGATATGTGCACGCCTTAGCACAACGCGCCCCGAATTTGGATGAAACACAATTGTGGATTTTTTAAGCCCCTTCTTTCGAATTTGGTCATCCAATGGCCAACTCCTAAGGGAAAACACCCTCATGCAAGAATATGTGATAAAATTAGGCCCCATGGGGGATAGACTCCTCCCTGCGAGGATCTAAGATCTCTTTTGCAGTTCCAGCCGCCTTTTGTTAGGCTATGGAGTCAAGATCAAAACACCTTGCTAAGGAATACAGGATGATAAGTAAAAAGCGAAAATAAGCACACATGCTCCAGGGAGCTTATTTATGTATATTCCTAAACTAATTTATTTTTACACAGTGCTAGGTGAAAGAAAATTTCCACCATAGACATTCAAGTAACTTCCTGACTGGAAGTTCCTTTACTATGTCAATGATTGATAACAGATAATGCAACCGTGATAGCAGAATGATTACATCGTTCAAATTTCCTCCAAAGGTTGAAGTTGAGAAAAATCTAGGCAGCTCCAAGTCATGAAGGAAATACAGCTCCATGTACTCGCTGACAAGCTCATAGAATGAGTGGAAAACTCTAGAAAAATTTTAACAGATAGCCTGATCTACTCCACAACTGATCACACATGGCTGAATATCTCTGATAAGCACATGTGGATGAGAAGTTGATGCAGGCTGACTAGTCTCAGATGGTGGCTACTCAACTACAGGCTTTGGGTAGGCTATGAATTTCCCCTTCTGCTTCTCCTTTTCTTCTTTATGGCTTTCCCAAGGGTCAGAGTCATAATCATCATAAACAAAACCCATGGGAAAGATCTTTCTTCAATCTGCTGCTCAGGATGGATGATTTTCTCATGATGATTTTTGTTAATGAATAGAGGACAGGGATTTGTTGTATGCTCTTGGAAATCTGACATATCCAGTGCATAATCTGATTCGTAGCTGTCATATACAGGTTGGTTGCTCCCTAGGTCAGCAAATTGTGATGTGGGGCTCTGTTTCTCTTCATCTGAATAATCATTGAAGCTAGGGACAATAGGCACCTTAGGATCAGAATGCAAGGCCTCTACATCTATGAAATCTTCATTATCATCCGCAGTAGAGCTGCCAAGAACATTCGCTTCAAGGACTGGAAAATACTCCGCGCTTTATTCAGATTCCAACCTTTCTAGTTTGGTAGAGAGAGATTTTATCAATTTCATTACTTCACCCAAAGCATATTCATCTTCCTCATGGCCCTCATCCTCACAACCTTCACCAGTCACAACCATATCTTGATCATGGCCTTCACATTCCTCACAACAATTATGACAAATTAACTCAGAGGAATAATACATTTGACAATGCTTATTAAACATTGCTTGAAACTATTCCAGTGAGGAGACGCTAGTAGGGGGGAAGGATTGATACCACTCATGGGAATCCACATCCAATGAGAACATGAACAACTTCATTAAAACATCCTCATGATGTATCTCCCACTGATGCATGAGTTCATGAAACTCATGGAGATGTCGAGCAGGGTTGTCCTCTTTACGTTCTCTAAATATGGGAAAATAATCACCCAATTCATCCATAGTAGGGACAACATTAGGAAAATCAAGAACATCAGAAAAATTAAAAGGATAAAACCTCCAAGCCAGGATTTTGTTCATTTTGAACCAGTGGAGTTGCTAATCGATCTTTCAACCATGGAGCCACCAGGTGAATGATATGCAGAATGAGTGTGTATGGTATTTTTTCACCATCAAAGACCAAACCTGATCATTGTGTTCTCCCAGGGGGCTACTAGGTGTAGCCAAAAGCAGTCACACATAAACAGCGGAGCCGAGATAGTGGATTCTCCAGGTGCAAGAATAATATTCAATGATTTTGATACTTGATGCACCTTTAGAATCAAAACCTCATTGTCATTCTCCCAGGGAATATATCTTCACTTTCATTCTCGACAACGATGCCAAAAATGTTATCACCAGAAGTCACCTACTGATTGCAAGGGAGGTAAGCCTTATACCCATCAATGTTTGGGGTGGATGTTGGTTTAAATGTGGATGGTCGATGGCCAAAACTCAACAACATGAAAGATGTTCAACACAGAAATGGACAGGAAATGCACAGGGAAGTGAGAGCCACATTAACTTTAATGAGTAAATTGAGTTAAAGAGAGAGCGGAGAGAAGACTTAGGAGAAAGGGTGAAGGAGACTTCTCTGGGCATCAGACCTTCCAACAACCCAGAGAAGAAAACCCAAGCTCAAGAGCATTCTTGAGCTCGAATTCAGACACTAAAATATGTCTACGAGGGAAACAGTTACAACTATAGTATGATCAAACCTCCATCATCTTGCAACTGCAACATCTCAACTTTGTCCTCCTTTCCTAATTCATTCAATGTGAGAAAGAAATAGATGCATAGGGAAATGAATAGAACTAACCACAATAATGCTATAATCAAACCTCCATTACAATAGTATAATGATCCTCGACTAGATCATCCATGCCCGAGTGTTTTAAATAGATTTTACAGATAAAATGGAAAGAGGGAAGTTGACTTATATTAACATGAAAGTCAGAAGTCGATTACATAACCAGAGAATATCTCTTGCAGAAATGGCTTCTCTTAGATTGACAGTCGAATTTGCTATGCATCTGACGGCCATGATTTCATCCCGAAAACCCCAGTCACCAATCGATAAACATGTGCTTACACTTCTTTGTGGCGCCACTTTTCTATATTACCTTGGGTCATAACCTGGGGCTCTGTCCCCGAATGTTTTCGGGATTTCGCATTTTGTGAACTTGCATTATGCTCCACGCTAAAACCCCGACTCGCAAAATAAAAAATTCACTAATATGATGCCACGTGCCCCTCTAGTTTGGATGGCCTATATATTCTTCTCACTTCAAGACTCGAGGGTTTCATGCCTTCCTCACTTCAAAATTTCTGAAGTAGCATTCTCCATTGTCCTGATATGCGCACGCCTTAGCACAACATGCCCCGAATTTGGATGAAACACAGTTGTGGGTTTTTTAAGCCCCTTTCTTTTGCATTTGGTCATCCAATGGCCAACTCCTAAGGGAAAAAAACCCCTGCAATAATATGTGATAACATAATGTGAACTATTGTATGCACTGCATGTGTCCAAAAAATATCTGTCAATTTGGAATCCATTAGCATTGTTCGAGCCATTTCATGTGTAATTATCATCCATTATGATAATGTTCCTTTGTCTCTGAACCAATCTATGAATCCATTCTCTCTTCCACTGTCATATATCTATCCAAACCTACTAAGTATTCTTAGGAGTCCATCTTTGTCCATACTATCCAAGACTCTACTTGCGCAACTATCCATAATGCTGACTCATTTATCACTATCCTATCATGAAGTCTTGATTAATTTATCAAATCGTACTTCTTCTAACTGAATTCTTTGGATCTGTTTTCTCAAACTATGCAAGCTTCTTGAAGGATGGTTCTTTGGTCTGTCACAACTATCGCATAGACTCCCCTATCTAATATTCATATTACCTAGGAGTCTCTAAGACGGATGACTCAGAACAATTCCTGATCTGATGTGTATTCATCATCATATTCATTGGTAGATTCATCATCATATTCATTGGTAGATTCGTCATCTCTCTAAGCTCTAAATTCTTTATTTTTGTTTGTGGATTCATCTTTCACTACAATTCATAAAAGTACAATCTCTTGAACCTATTCCTTATTTACATGTCCTTATTTTGTTTCAGTTATTTTCCAAACCTTTATGTATCTAACATCTTTCTTTTCTCTGTAGAATTTTATTCATCTCATTTTATTGTCAATCCTGTGATCTATGGGACCTGATATATATTTAATTGTTCTTCATGTTTTCTTATCCACAATTTATTACATCTGATATCAATGTTCTCTTTCATGGATGTATCGATCATGCTTCTACAATCATTAGCTATGTGTCCATAGTTATGACATTTGTAACATTCAATGTTATGTGGGGCCACATAGGCATTTATTGCTTCAACATTTCTTTTATAATCCCCGCAATATGAAATATTATGTCCAAATTTAGTACTGTAAATGTTTTGAACCTGCACATAATAGATCTAGCTAGAAAATATTGCACACATTTGCAAAGAGAAATTGAGAAAGAAGAAGAAGGAGAGAAATAATGGAAGAATTATCATTAACTGCATTCCACACTCAAAGAGTGAATAATTTACAATATATATAGGATACATGAGTAACTAATTCTCCATAGTGGTGTTCAAGAGTGATCTAGACATACACCAGCAGTTACGAAAGTAAACTGCCACCTAGTCTAGTCTCTCAGGCAGTTACGGGAGTGAACTACCACCTAGTTTGAGTTAACTAGTATATCAGTCTTCAGTTAACTATTGAAATAGAGTGAAGTGAGGATGAGATCATGGAATCATGAGTAATTCACTAATATGGTGATTATCCCAAGGACAATACGCATTAGCTAGTGATAATCCCAATGTTGCATGGTGACAAAACCAATGTAGCATCTAGACTCCACTCAACTAGTCAAACTGAAGTGAAAACTAAAGAGAATATTTTCCCTAGAGGAATATTCTTCCTAAAATATAGGAGACTGAATAATGACTAATAAACAAGGAAAAACCTTAGGAAAAATAAATCCTAGGTGTGTGTGAAGTAACTCCAACACCCCCTAAACATCACTATGGTGAAAATAAAGAATGGGTCCCGGCAACGAGGCCATGTTAGTTACCCAAATAAAAAAGATACACTGAAATACACGAGGAAAGAGTGAAAACCTCATGGGAACCCCCCCCCCCCCCCCCCCCCCC
>ML815812.1:144797-179663 GCA_009831015.1 Picea engelmannii
GAGATAAAGGAACATGTTGTTGTTAAGAAGGAATTAAGATCGCTACCAATGACATTTGATTCAAACATTTTATCTCTAGAATAAAGAGTGGACCTAGCTATAATGAACATGGATGAGTTACATGGGATACTAGTTGCCTATGATATGAGGATAGAGAAACACAATCCGGCCACAAAGGAAGGATCATTCAAGGAATCCAATAAGAAAAAGAAGAAATAAAAACAAAATCCAAAGTCAAACTATAGCTATAATGATATTTCAGAAGACGATGAAGAAGTAGCTAACTTTGTCAGAAGGATGAAAAAGGGAACCAAAAAATACAAAGGTATGATTCCATTGATTTGTTTTAATTGTAATGGTTTTGATCATTTTTCTCATAAATGTCCTTACAAGAAAAATAAAATAAATGAAGAAGAAGGTGACCCTAAAACAAAAAGGAAAATCCAAAAGGGTAGAAAAAAAAGGTTTTTCAAGAAAATCCTTCACACCAAGGAAGATAGTTCCTCATCAGATGAATATAAAGTCAACAATAGTGATACAAAAAGGGTATTATTCATGGAAGTAGAAAACTTTGAAGAATAAGGATATGAAGAATAATATGAATATGCAAAAGTCAATTACAGAGAATAATTGATGAGTGCCATAGAAGTTATTAAAAGGGAAAATAATACAAACAAGTCACTCCAGGAAGAACTAAAGAAGAGAGAAAAATATCAAAACTTCAACTCCAAAGAGGTCGAGCAGACAATCACGAAGCTAAAAATATAGGTATAAGAAGACAAGAAAATTAAAGAAGCACTCAAAGGATAGTTATAAGAAAGAAACATGACCATTGAAGGCTTGGAAGATGAAATGGTAACTCTAAGAAAAGATGTTCAGAAGAAGGACATGCAACAAAACAACACCAGGATATTGGATAATATTATTAACATTCAAATACCTTACTATGAGAGATCTGGATTGGGATACATTCAGATGAAATAGAGAAATGTTCAAGCTCCAAAATAACATAGAAAGAAGAAGAAATAAGAAGCTATGAAGAATTCGTCAGAGATCCCTCTAAAGAAGAAGAAAAGAAAACTCAAGAGGAAGATTACAGAAGCATTGCACCACCTACAAGTGTCATAAGTTAGTATCAACAACAACCAACTATAGAAAGACCTCAAGAAGAAGGAGGACTCAGAAGAGCAGAACCATTCATAAGATCTTCCACTCCTACGTATCAAACTATTTTTATTGGTTCATGTTATTCATGTTATAATTTTGGGCACAAATATGTGAAAAGTAGAGCCAATACCAAGAACAAGAGAAACAATGATGGATATACAAGAAATATTTATCCAAGAAGATCTTATGAAGAAAATAATAGAAGCTACAACATATTTGGATCATTGAGTAATTAAGTAGAATGATACAAGTGAAACAAATTTGGACATATGGATAAAGATTGTAGATTTAATGTTCCTCCAAGGGAACCAAAGAAGAATATCAACAGTCATAAGAAGGAACCACAAAGGATATGGATAAGAAATAATGATCAATTCAATAGTGAAGAATTCAATCTTTATATACAAGCTCAACACAAGAAACGTGGATGGTATTTTGAAACTGGATGATCAAATAATATGAAAGGTGATAAGGATAGTTTTCTTACGTTGAAGAGGGAAAGAGATGGATCAATGTCATTTGGGAATGACAACTCAGCCAAAATTATTGGAAAAGGCACAATCAAACTAGGAAAAAAGGATTCCATGAAAGAAAATGTTCTAATGGTTGAAGATATGAAACAAAATCTATTAAGTGTAAGTCAAATGAAGAAGAGAAGCCAAATGCAGAGAAAGAAAAATAGAATCTTCAAGTATCTCCAAAGAAACCCAGCAAATGAGTACAAAAAACATCCATAAGAATAGATTATTGGAAATAAAGATGCAGAAGTTGAAACCAAAAGAAAAATATTCTCACCAGCATAGTACCATCTAGCACTACTATCTAATATTGAGACAAGACGTTTTGAATAATCCAACAAGGATGAATTATGAATCAAAGATATGGATGAAGAGTTAAACCAGATAGAGAAGAATGACACATTGTTATGGGAATTATCAGTAAATGTGGACATAAACAGATCTCCCTAGATCCACCTAGATCTAGAACAAAACAAAACAAAACATGACACTTTCCCTAAGCTCTAATCATTGAGTTTATTATCTAGCAAGACATGGGAAACATATCGTTTAAATATCGCTTCCTCTTGTCGTTTTCATCCTAGATCCACTCCAGTGCTCTTGTGATATTGAATATGCAAGGGAACACAAGCCAACCAAAGTGAAAGAAATAATATACTCAATGAGAACCTATGTATGTGATCAAGGAATCATACAATAAAACGAGATAAGTTTTATGGGAAAGAAACATATCACTTTATTATATAATAATGAAAGTGGATATTAAAACCAAAACCTTGATTTTGCAAGGTCCCCTTTTGATGACCCTTTGCTCCAACACACAATTGCTCCAATCTTGAATGAAGAAGATCCATAATGAATTGATGAATTGAAATGAGGTTCTCAAGAATCATCCAATGCAGAACTCTTCATGCAATATCAGCTTATTCAACCTTCATTAACCTTAAAATCAACCTTCTTGTGCTTAACCTTTTCCATGAGATATCCCTATTTATATAGGGGAAAGAGAGATGGTTGAAGAGATTCAAAATATCCCACTAAATGAGAGAAGTGAGTAGGATCCAAACCATACGGACACCACCTCACCTTCTAGAACATCCCCTTCTAGAACTTTCATGAAACTTAACCTTTTCTTAGTATTTTGATATTGTCGCACCCTATCTTTAGGGAATCTTGTGGAGACGTCACAATCTAGCTTTAGGGCATAGGGTGAAGACCAAGCATCACCGCACCCTACTTATGGTGCAGCCTACGAAGACCCTCCTTGACAAGGTTTTTGATAAGAGAAAGTCAAACACTTTCCTCTTGAAGAAAGGCTATTTTTTGGAACATGAACACATGTTTGCCAATGGATCACTGGGGTGACAAAAATAATGTGTAATAGAATGCCCCCTAAAGTATGAGACTGTAACTCATGACATCCAAAATTATTTGTAGAATGTGTGTGTCGAAAAAAAAGAGCACATCAGTCGAGAACCTACAAACAGTCAAGTATCAGCATAATAATATACCATTGTTCGAGGTAGGCATTACCATACTCAGATTAAAAAATGTAAAATAAGTCATGGCCACAAAATATACACTGTGGATCCATGTCAATGTGAACTGGCATATCCACCCAGAATACACTGTGGATCTATGGGATAAAATGACTCAAATTTGGACATAGCCACGAGACATACAAAGTGGATCTATGTGCCAATGAAAATAATGAATACTCCATCACAACCTGGACCAGAATGGTATGATCCATGGTCTTCATTTTTTTCATCCCTAAGTACGAATCTAACCATGTGATTACAGGAGTCGAAGTCGAACATGGTACTTGATTACCAGTCAATGATGAGAATTGTTAACAAGTGCAAGGGAAATAACCATTGATGTCAATGACTCCCAAGGCACCCGAGTACAATCCAACGAGTGTTAATAAAGGATTTGAAGTTGAATACTCGAGGAAATATTCCAATCAGGGGTCAATGATGTGAACCCACTGTTGAAAGCAAAGAAGCTTTCCATTGAGGCATGCAGGCTCTAAGTCACTGAATGATTTGTAAGTCTTCTTCCTGGATAATGAGTTGAAGTCAACAGGAAAAGACTCATCACAGGAGGATCTTGATGTATCCCCCATACATATCACGAAATAATTAATAAATTTGAGATAGATCAGAGTGTGAAATGATTCAAAACTGACACAGGGAAGGCCTACATGGTAGAAAAATTATAACTGCAGATGGCCGAATCGATAGGAGTCTTATTAAGGATGGAATTCTCTTAAAGATATGAACGACATGTCAATGGCCTTGGCAGCATTGATTCAAGGAGGACCCAACATACGAACATGTGGATGGTCATATGAGAGACAAATGGATTTCCCAACCCAAGTTCAATGATGAAGGGAGGTGTCATGTTCAAGAGAGACTATTACTGCCACTAACATGGATACAAAGACAAATTTCTTTCCCAAATTCCCCCCGCCAATTCTGGAAAGTACATCTTTATTTTTATGCAATCTTGAGGAGGATAACATATGCTTGTTGATGTAATATCATCCTTGAGACGAGTCCCTCAAAGTACACTTAACTAAGCCTAAGAAGGAGTGGTTCGGTCCCATATGGGCCTTTCGATGTTAGTTTAACGAGTCCAAAGAGAGAAAAATAGGGGGGTTTTCATGTTTAGAGAGTCTGAAAAACACTTAAAGAGGACTCCACAAGTTCCTTTTTAGTAAGTTGATCTGATGAGACCGAAAAAGTGATAACCTACCTCTCATCAAATGTTTTCTTCAAATACTTTTACGAGCATAAAAAGAACAATCTTTCTCGACGATTTTTTCATTTTTACAGAGAGTGAAAAGAGCTTAAAGGATACTCCATGGGTTTCGTTTTTCACTTTACCATTACGAGTACAAAAAGATGACAAAAGTATACTCGGTTACATTCTCATTGATTTACGAGCATGAGAAGGAACAAAACCTAAGCCTGAAGTTTTTCCTGAAAAACTCTAAAAGGATCTGTACATTCGAAAAATGTATAAAAGAAAACCAAAAGACGTATCCTTGTTCAATATTTCACTCCTAGGTTTTTCATCTGTAAAAAAACAAACACTTGAAATGTCATTAGAACTTTAGGGTTTAGGTCAAATACATAAAATAATATAAAATATAATCGGAAAAGTAAAAAAGTTAATAAATATGGGTAAAAATGTCTTTTTACTATTCCATTGTTACTCCACCCAAAAATTGTTCCAAAACCCCCATTTTACCTCAAACTTTAACTACGGATTATGGGAGGCACAGTTGATCATTTGAAAAACGGTCTCCACTGAACATGTAATTTTCATCTCTTTCAACTTTTCATGGATCAATTTTTTCTTTTCATTGGTTAGAAATGACTTTTTGGGTTGAGTTTTCAAGGTTACCCGCACGTGGAGGTCATTGTAGATGCCTTACATCGTGCCCTACGATGACCCAGAGTCGTCGCAGGTGGACTTTAGGCTAGCCTGCAACGACTCTGCATTGTACGGATGGCCTAGCCTGTGACGTGCGCAAATCAAAAAGTGTTTTTATATGTATTTTCCAATAAAAAGTTTCCAAGGAAGAGATGAAGATGCCAATTCATCTTTTATGTTCCATTGTATGTTTTCTGTTGGAATGGTGAGAGAGAGAGCATGAGGAGGAATATTGATTTACTAGGAACGACCCGGGAACAGTAAATTCCCTCCGGTAGTGTGGACTGCTAAAATATTTCAAGATCCAGGGCATGAGGGCCCATTTGAGACTATTGGAATACTTAGTTCACATGTGGGATGCGAACCAACATGAATTCAGTGTGGGGGCACACATTCTAACAATATGTATTGAGGATATCTATTTTTTAACCGGTTTGTCTCACCGTGGGGCCCGAGTTACAATGACAGGTAGCAAGGGAGGTGGTGAGCCCATGAGTCACTATATTAATGAACATTGTGTACCCAGTACTCAGAAATATACTGACAAAGTCACTATCAAAGATGTTAGTGACTTGCCTCTATGGATGGTCCTCTACACTATCAAGCACATGGAAGGGAGCGAAACTCCCCATATGGCTCTTCAGAGCTACTTCCAGTATGCGCTGGAATGCATGGAGCCCCAAGTTTTCAACTGTTGTGACAGGGTTCTTAGAAGCATGAAAAAACAATTAACCAATTGAAGGATCAGTGACCTGAAAAAATTCAGATACGGTTCATTTTTGGTGTCCTTCTTCCTAGAGAGGGCCCCATATTTATGCTTGCAGGTAGAGTGGGGTATACCTACCCCACAGGATCCAAGAATGAAGAGGTGGGTCGATCTCATGGCACGGCATGTGACTTGTCCTATCGTCAATTATGATGATGTTTTCTTTGATTGGTTGAGGACCCAGATGCTTATGGTAGATGACTATGCCTATGTTGGAGTAGACTTCTGAGGTGACCCAGACTTGGTTCTTCCTGAGGGTTACCAATGGGGGGACATAGGTAAGAAGTAATTTTTTTTTATAATGTTTTTGTGATTTTTAATATAAAATGTTTTTATGTGTTATTTATCTGATGACTGATCAAATGCTCTTTCGATGAGGTAGATGTGGGACCTTACCAACCTCCAGGTTCATCCCCTATCTAGAGGAGAGAGGAGAGAGTTGACGTAGCAGGAGTAGCTATTGTTGACTACGAGATTCTTGAGCAGAATCTAGAGGGGCTTACGATGAACATCTTGTATGCCTCCATCGAAGATATCCTAAGGCATTATCAGTGCCATATAGTGTTCGTGTCTGTTTCCATCAGTTGACTTCTCTGCAAGTTAGCATGAGCAGTCGCATGTTATAGCGAGAAACATCCTTGATGCTCTTTTTTTATATGAAGCCAATTGCTTCACATTTTTTATATTTTGGTATTCGAACAAAAACACTTTTTGTAACACTTTTATCGTTATATATATATATATATATATATGAGGCTTCTATCAGATTACTTGTTGTATGTACAAAGTGTGATTGGATTTTATAAATTTCCCAAATGTTTGTCTAACAAATAATTAGCTAAAGCATCTGTCAATGTATTTAGACATCTAGGAATGTGTTGATATTCAATGTAATCAAAATGATGTTCCAAGAGGCAAATTCTTAAATATACCCTTAATAAGGTAGGACTTTGAATGGATTAAATATTACTCAACTATAGGACTACTAACTRTGAATCGAATCGTACAACAAGATGAAGGATTCCAAGTGACATAGCGTTGGTCAGAAATTCRATGACTTCACTGTATTTCACAATATTGTTARTTGTACGACCAAGGAAAACACCATGTATACTAATCAATTCATCTATAGGTGCATAKATTTCCCAAGTAGCAGATGCTAAGTTATGAGTGTTGYGACTAGTGCCATCAGTGAAGCCAATGTAGGGTAGTGAAGACACTGACATATGGAAACCAAGAACWATGCAAGGTAAGTAGATGAAGGTTGAAACCAAACAATGAAAAAGAATAKAAGAGTATGATACACTAAAATCACAAGCACTCATTCAAAAATGACTTAAGCATAGTACTTCTTTAAGTAAATCCCATTTCTGGGTTCACTCAAAGGGATTCCACCATAACCAACTAGCTCATAAGCTCCCTTCTCCAACACACRTTTGACAATGTAAGGACCTCGCCACATGACCTCAAATTTACTGGCCCCTAKAAAATCATGATAATGTTCRTAAAGGAGAACTAGATCACCTTCAGAAAAAACACRTGGCTTGAAATTCTTGTCGTCTTGGGCTTTAACATGTTTCTTCTAAGTTTCAATAACTAGGTTGGCATCACGACGGGTTTTGTCTAGTTGCATCAAATACAAAAGACGTTCTTCTTTGGCAGAGGTATTGGGGGGGAGAAGTTCAATGGCCATTTTCAGAGACGGTATTTCACATTCAATCGGTAAGATAACCTCGATACCATAAACTAGTTGGAAAGGTGTAAATCCCATGGAAGACTTAATCGATGTTCGATAGGCCCATAATGTTGAGAACAACATCGTGTGCTAGCTTGTCTTATGAATTCCTATCATCTGTCAAAGCATAGTAATGAGGAATTTATTTATTGCTTCAACTTGGCCATTGGCCTATGGGTAATATAGGGTTGAGTTTTCATGGCGAAGACCCAACTTTTCAGTTAGTTCGGACATCATGAAATTCCGAAAATGACTACCATGATCAGTAACAATAGCTTGAGGGATACCAAACTGAGTAATGATATGATTGAATATGAACAATGTTGCATTCTTCCCGGTGTCATCAAATGTAGGCACCACCTCAGCCCATTTAGTGAAATAATCCACATCTACAATGATATATCCATGCCCCCTGGCCGAGTGACAGTTACATGTCATGAAGTCATTGCCCCATTTTGAGAATGGACCAACAGAAACTACAGGATGTAAGGGAGTAGGATGAGATATTATTTTGTTATTATAATTTTGGCAAGCATGGCATTTATGAGCAGCAGTGATGCAGTCGTTGAACAAAGAAGTCCAGAAATAACTCGCTCGTAAGATCTTTTGGGCAGTGTCATACCCAGACATATGACTGCCACATGTTCCATATTGACAATCATTCAAATCTTTCTCAGCTTCATCATAAGTGACACATCATCAAAAAATGGAGTCAATACCGCGGCAATAAAGGGTATCACCGAGAATGATGTATTGTCAATCTTGATAGTGTATATGACAACGATCTGTACTAGATAGGTTGGACTAGAAAATTTGATTCTAGAGATAGATAATAATATCTTCGTACCATGTGTCATCAGAACTGATTAGAAAAAGGGATTCGTCAGGCAAGGAATCCTCTGCCACATTTTCTTTCTGAGTGGAGGGAAGGTCACATATCAGTTCGGCGAAAACCAAGGATTTCTTTGACTTAGCGCATTTGAATTCCACATCAAACTCTTGGATAATCACTATCCATTTGGAGTACTTTCCCCCTATCAATTGTCGGGTAAGGATGTGTTGCATAGGGTTGAAATCAGAAATAATAGTGGTTCGGCATAACAAGATATAATGACGAAAACGTTGAACATCTTGAACAGTTTCCAAGGCCAGTTTCCCCACATGTAGGTATTTGGTCTCGGTAATCGTGAGACTCTGACTCAAATAGTATATCGCATATTCATCATGTGAATCATCCTCTTGGACTAATACCATGGCAATGGTAGAGTTTGAAATAGCTAAGTAGAGGAAGTAATATCGGCTATAGTCAAGGGGGAACAGTAATGGCGTACGGGTTAAGGCAAGTGTTAGTCTCTAACTTTGTTCTTGATATAGTGAGAATCCCTTATCCTAAATCCTCCCTACTTATACCTCATTGCTTGATTTCATTAGACTTTAATCTTTGGTTTGATTTTTTTATGCTTTGAATTTTTAGTATTTTTGAATAATTTTCTTACGTTTGAAGGTTTAAGATATGGATTAATGAGATGTGTCACATCATTTTCTTATTTGAAATTTGAAAATTTGAATTATTGCAAAGTCATAAATAGTGCTATGGGAATATTGTTATTCCTGAAGAACTAAAGTAATCATGATGTGACATGCACTAGCCAGCCAAATCTTGTCGTGATCACATGAATTGTGGACAAAAGACCTGCATGTACTCCACGATCTCACTTGAATTGATGATGTTGTTTGAACTGTTGCATGAATGAGATCACTTTGTACCTGCAAGGACCTGTATCAAATCAGTTCCATTTCCAATATCATTATATGAAATTGTCATATGTTATTCTAATCCGTTGGATTATGTGCGTAGATATCCATTTAAGGAAATTGTTATGTAGTAACAATTGTAGATTTTAAATTCCTGATTTCCAACAACGCTGAGTTATAACACTGTATCATCGACATGGTGCTGAAGAAAGGTGGGAAAATTGTTATGTTGGAACCTGAGGGTACCAAGCTACTTGAAGCATATCCACAGATGGCATAAAGGTTCAAGGACACTGGTTGGTTCGAGTTCTTTACCACTTTCCAGGGGCATGATGAACAGGTGTCCATGATGTTTTCACAGAACTTCGATGGCTTCGAAGTGGTGATTGGTAAACTGTTGATGTTGGCAATGGAACAATCCATTACCAACACTTGAATATTGGCGATTGGGGGAGAACGATGGTGGAAACAGGATCACATGGTCATGGGTTTTGTGAACCAATTCTTGTTACCAGATAAGCAGAACCCAGATTGGAAGAAAGGATTCCCTCATAGTTGTATCAGACAGGAGTGGCATACCGCTCTGATCATAATTCATAGGTATATCACCTGCAAGGGTATATTATCGTTGGTTTGCATCTACCATATTAGGTTATTAATGCATATCAATGGAGACTAGCCCTTAAATTTACCATATTTTCTACTCAAACTCCTATCGAAGATGTCAAAAAGGGTACAGTCTCACCCTACCATGGCCAAAGGTAGCCTGTTTCATCAAGTTTTAATTAATACATTGGTCGTTTATGCTTTGAGTAAAAGTACAAAAACCCTGGAATTGGTTGATCCAATCCCTAAATATTGATCCATAGCCAAGAAAACAAAAAAGGGGTAAAGGGAAAAAGTTATCTACACAGAAACAAAGTATCACAGTTGATGAATTCCCAGTCAAAGAGGAAATATCTGCCACCAGGGTGATAAGGAAGAGAAAGAGAAAGAATCAAACTCAACAAATTCTTGTTGATACTCATGTAGATGAAAACCAAGAAAAAGCCACCACCAGAAGAGGTAAGAGATCAAAATTTGATGCAGAGATTGAAATGTTTCTTCATGCAAAAGTGTTTTCTGATATTGACATTAAAATGGAAGAAGATTCAAATGAATATTTCAATATAAGCTCAATTAAATCTACAGTCAAGCATAAACAATGAGCAACTATTAATAAAGGTTCCACAGTAAAAAAGAAGGGGAATCAATATGCACCTATGTCTAAATATCCTAGGAGGAATTCCACTAGGGTTTCTAACAAATATAGGTTGAAGTCCAAAGCTATGTTTGACCCATATATCAAAGAGGAAAATGTTATAGTCATAGAAGACCATTCTAAGGACTCAAAAACAGGTGTCAAAGAATAGGCAGAAATACTTCCATTACACAGGAAAACAACAGAAAGAGGTAAACATATTGCTTAATTTCCTACAGGACATGTAACAAGAGATACCACCAGATTATCAAGAGAAGAACTTTCTAAAGGCACCATTAGAATTTCTGAAAACAAATATGATCATCCTGTAGATTCAGACCATATATCATATATCCTAGAGGCCATGGATTCAACTAGTTCAGATGATGATCACAGCTCAGGATTAGCTTCTAGGTACCAAATTAAAGTGAGAGAACCTAATGCTTCCATAGATCTAAACAAGCCTGCACCTGCAGAAGAGTTTCCAGAATTCAAGGTCAAGGTCAGAAATGATAAAGAGAATATCAAACTCCAAAAAATGGTTAAGCAGTTGAAGAAGGAAAAGGCTCAAGTAGAGGAATTGAGTGTTAGACAACAGGAAAAGATATAAGGGTTCAAGAAGAAGAAAAGGGAGCAAAAATAATTGAAAAAAGATCTTAGATAATCCAACTACAAACTATATTGGCACAACATTGTACTCACCACTAAGCTGAAATAGAGGACTGCTAAAGCTAGCATTGTTATCATATCATGATAGACTTATGAAGGATTTGGAACAGTTTTGAAGTTTTTATATTCACCAAGGAATGAGAGATGATTTAATTGTTTTTGGCTTGTGAATTTGAATACTTCAAATACATAACTAAATAAAAAACAACTCTCAATTTGTAGGATCTAATGTATTGTTGAAAGAGTCATTTGGGATTAAGTTGTTGAGTTGATGTCTATTTTTGTAATGTAAATGGTCATTTTCAGCTGATCCTCCTAAAAGATAGATATTGATCAGATCCTATCCTTAACAGAACACTAGAAGTTAGGATCTGTAGTTATCTTTTGAATAGTATAAATAGACAGATGAAAGACTCCGTGGAGGTCGAAAATTTGGATATTCAGGGACCTGTTTTGAAACTCCTTGTAAGACATTCCTATTCTATGTGACACTTAATGGAAAAGGCATATTGATGGTTAGAATTTCTCTTATTCCATGTTCTTTTTCTCTTCATTCTTGTGATAATTTATCAAAATGAAATTCATTGTTTTCTTCATTATCAATTGACACAGTGAAAAATTTGTTATTGTTATTATTTTCAAGTTTTTGATTTACAAGATAATGTTCTTGTTTCTTAATTATATTTTGAGATAAGAATTCTATGTGAGGTTAAAAAATTGAAGACTTCATATTCTCTTTTCCTTATTTCTCTGATTCATCTATATGGATACCCTTTAACCAGTTAGTGGGATATCATTTTTCCTTATTATGAAATTCCTGTTTATCTTGAAACCTTGAACCAGTTTTCAACCACACTTTTAAAAAATCAAATCATAAAACTCTCAAAATACTTTTGCAATAACCTGATGATGCCCTAGCTTTCCCTCTCACATTCAAGTGAAAATTTAGGGAATAACATCTTTTGGCACCATTTTCGGGGACGAAGATATCTTCCCTGGGGAAATGACAAGATTAGATTCGAATCTTGATTGTGAACAAGATTTTGAACATCACACAAGACTGTGATTATTCACCTGGCAACTCCTCTGTGGTAATTTTGGCTCCTAAAAGAGAAGGTAAAGGACCTAAAACTCCTCTAAATTATTTATCATCTACTAAGAGACCAGTAACCAGAAAAAATGTAGATCCAGAGCCTGTTGCAGGAGTACCACATCCTGAAAGTTTTTTAAGAAAATCTAAAGTTATTCCTGAATAGTCCTCTTCCTCAAAGGGAAAATTTCCTTCAAAAATTTCTCAAGGACAATCCTATGAAATTATCAAACCTCAATTAGATGAAGAAGTAATTCCTAAAAGTGAGTTCAAACCTATCATTGAGCCTACTATAGTTTCATTTCCTTCAACTATCTCAAAATTAAATTTAAATCAATGGAAGCTACTTGCTGAGCTCATTGAAGAGGAACATTCAAATACTTTGTATGTGGCTGAAGCTTTGAGAGATCAAATCAAAGATATTAAAATTGAACCAGAAACAATCTCTTCATCATTTGAATCTCTCTCCTCTGAAGAAGTTAAACCACATTATTCTTCTTTTGAAAACCTTCTTTTTCTTGGATCATCACCTGAATCTAGTCTAGAAAAGAAACCCATGTTTGTTGAGGATCACGATTCATTATCAGTATAGTTAAGTTGCCACACACAGGGGACAGTTTCTCTTTCTACATCACCAATCTTGCTTACTCATAAAGCTCAAACACCAAAGATAGTTGTTGGCACAGGGGCAGACCCAGGGTTCAACGCACCAACAAAACCCTAACTACCAGCCCTTTTGGCAACACTTACAAAGCAAATGAAGTCTCACTCGAGGTAGAGGCAGGGGTGGTTGCAGGACTCCAGTGTCTCCAACCTTATCTTGGACATAGATCAATGATTGTAACACCTTACATAACTCTTAGAAATTATAGTTTGGTAGTATTCAATTTTTGTCTACAATGCAAATAAACCCTAATTACAGCACAACGCAGTATTCAAAAAGATTAAACAAATCCAAGCACTAAGCATACAAATAGAGATCATATCTATCATTCATTCACATTATTCAACATCAACAGATCTACCTATCATTCATCTATATCAGAGCACTAAGAAAGTAAATACATAAACACATTAACGTATCGCACAAAGCATTCAAAACATAGGATGTACGTGGTTCACTCCCACCCTGGGGCTACATCCACCAACTCTTCATCTTCTTTATTAGCTTTCCTCAACCTTATTACATGCATAAAGATTTCAGATCAAATTCGCATAGGACAGGAGATATGCGCACTCTTCTCTAGATCCTCCTTCCCCAAGCTAGATTGCAGCACAAAGCCTACATACAGTCCCTTACAGCCACTTGCACTCAGCCTTGCAGACATACACAAATCACTTACAACTATTACTTGCACTTAGCACTACTTACAACTGACTTTTCATTCACACTTGGCCATTCATACTCACTTAGCACTTAGCACACTAGCCTACTAGGTCTATTTCTTACATCACCTAGCTACTTATTTATACATTACAAAATTGGGCCTAAACATGGGTAAACCCATGGGCCAACATCCCCATTCCCATTACATAATCCCAAATCCCAAAAATCCCTAAAAGGGGGATGATATCCCGCAATCTCCACTTCGTCTTGCGCTCTGCCTTCGACAGCCTGTCGAAGTCCCAAAAATAGGTCCAACATAACCAAGGATCCTCAAAACTTGGTCAAGGGGGAACATGCCCCCAACACTCACCTGTGATGCGTCCCGAGTCACTCTGATCTGGATAATTCTACCTCAAAAACCTCGATCTTGGCTCGAGCTGCTTCGACTTGTTTTTGTGCCATGGCCTCCTGTTCAGCGAACTCTTGGATAACAACTTCGTTGACAGGTGCCTCTAGGCATTGTTCTGCTGCAGTGACAACTTGCTCCAATTCTACTCCTTGGCCTTCGATCTCTATAAATAGATGGAAAGACTCATCCTGTATAGTTTGGAGCCTCTGATTCACTTCCATGACTTTGATCTAAATGGAGTGGACCTGCTGTTGAGCACTATGTTGTTCTTTGGATCGCTTCATTCTTTCAACAACTAACAGGGGCTTCAACTGCTCCTGTATTATTTCAGCTTGATACTTCACCTCTTGGAGCTGTGACTCTGGTGTCTTTAGTTTTGGATTCTCAATGAGTCACTTGTAAGTCTGGGCACTGTGATCACTTAGTTTCTTTCATTCCATGGAAAGGGCATTTATTCTCTCAATTGTGCCTCAAGTAGTTGCATCTCTTTGATCCTTCACATCTTGTGGAGTGTCAGGCACTGCGCAGAGCTCTAAGTCTTATATTATTTGTTGTAGTTGTTGAATATCTTCCACGAGCTTCTCTACTTGATGCTCAACTCTGTATTTTTCATTTGGCTCCAAGATCATCATAGAGCAGAGTGCCCTTTTGAATGCTTCTTTCACTTCGAGCTGCTCTACAAGAAACTATTCCTTTTCTTGTTGAATCTGTGCTTTCTCCTTTTCAAACTTCATCTAGAGAGAAACCTTCTCCTGCAATGCAAGTCGGTGTTGTTCTATGAGTAATTCTTGCACTTGATTCAAGGCCTGGGTGGCTTGTTCAGTTTCTTCTTATGCACAACGAAGGCGAGCTTTGGTCATGTTAGCTAGTCGACAGAGTTGGGCTGGCTCATCTACCAACTCTGGTTCTCCCGATGGCAGGGGCACAGTGGACACTACGCAATTGGACTGAAGGGATTGTTGTACCCCTCGAAGTTTGACCTTTATTCTGTCATACATCTCCTCTTGGTTGGATTCTTGTTTCTGCAATATTTCCTGTGAGGCATCATTTACGATTGTGATGATGAAGTCAAAATCATCGATAGTGAGAACAATCTTCATCTTAGTCATGGTAGCTCTGGATTTCTTCCGGGAAGAGGGTTTCGGGGGAGAAACCTTCCTCTTATTCAAAAGATCGGCCTCATCTCTAGGCGGTGTTGCTTCACATTTCTTCTAATCATCTTCTTTTCCATCGATCTCTTCTACCTCTTCATCACCCCCTTGGTCAGGTGATGTTGAAGCAGTCTTTTCTGAGGAGATGCTTAATTCTTGGACTTCTTTGGTTTTCTTCCTTTTGCTGGTTCCAGGTGTGTCATGTTCTATGTGAACGACCTCCGAGTTGTCATGTTTAGAATCAGACATATCTACAGGGTCAACAGGGATAAGGAAGTCAACTGACGATTCCTTAGTTATCTCCTTGAGGTCCTCTTCAGTGACCTTGTAGTATGACTAAAGCTCCTCCTTATGATTTCTTGATTACACAGTAATAAAAATGAAGTGTCGATCTATGTGGAACTTCATGAGGGGTTGGAAGTGTTGTATGGTGTTCGGTGTCATGCAAGGTTCAACTTCGATAGCCCTCTTCAGCTGGAGGTAGTATGTGTGAAAGACAATGTTCGACTGCCATTGTTTCCCCATATCACTTGGGTACCAGAGCATGGTGAACTTCGCAGCAAGCAGCTCGAATGGCTCAATGTCTAGGAAGGTTGCACCTTCCAGCATCTCCCAAGAAACAAACATGATGAGGATCAGGAGCTAGCTAAAGTGGAAATCCTAGCCCTAATCATGTGCTTCGCGACTATCTAATTTTAGTTGATTCACTAGGTATTTTGCTCAGTTCATCTGTACGCCTTCCACGCATTTCCCTGCGAGGGCAACAACAAATCCTATGACCTCTGTGGGTCTATTATTTCATACTAGCTTCCCTAGAATTAAATAACATGATAGGTGCACTGTGCCATTCTGTATGGAGGCTACCTTCTCAACATCATCGTATGTATCCTTGATCTTCTGTGATAACGCACGATCTGTGGTTTTCCCTGGATAGAAATCATGTGGATCGGGTCCTTACATACTCAATCTGGTGATCCTATGGATCAATGTCGGATCGATTGTGATACGACAGTCTAGCCATAAGTATCCGCCATGGTAACATGAAAGTAGGAGCTTGAAACATGCGTTAACTTCCTAGTGCCTTCCAAAGTGTGGGATTTTCATTACGTTCAATAGGGTGGATTGTGTGAGGTTCATTGTCCATGATTGGGGGATTATTTTTGAGTTCTTCCCCTTTGTCTAGGTCAATTATTTATATGGGGTGAGCATACTATGGTTCTTGTGGTCCCCTAAGTTGAATTCACTGAAATTCAACGCTGCGATCTTGTCCTACTGCGCTCGAACTGCGTGTATCCCCTTCGGGAGATATGAAGTAACCATGGTGTACTCAAAATATATTGGTACACTGTCACGAATCACCACATCGGCTAGAGTCAGGATGTAGTTAGGTAATATGGTCGGTATTAGCTTCGCATTTGCTAGGTCATCTCTATGCTTGTTTCTATTTTTCACTGTTGGTCGGGATGGTCCGGATCCATGAGTAGTCAGCAGGGAGGCTTGCACTCCTCTCATTGACAATGCTTGTATGCCCTCAGAAATTACTCTTTCGTACATTACTCTTTTAGTCATGAGGTTGATGAGTACATCCTTCACAGACTCTTCAATTGCACTAAGTTATTCGGACATACACACTCGTGCTGCCTATCTTGAGTTTGAATAATAACTACTCAATAGAATGGGATGGATAGTGATAGCTTGATGACCACTATGCAAAATCAACAATTCAGTGAGCTCAGATAATCACGGTTGGAAAAATTGTTCTCGGTGCAAGGTTCGATGGAATAAGTAGACAACTTAGGCAACAGATCTTTCCAACGGTCGAGAAGCCTTCATTAATTTAGTTATGTATGTTATGGCACGGTCCCAATGGTCTAGTGGCGAGCCTTCTAATCATAAATTCCTTTCTACCCATTCGGGGTATTGGTCTAACGGTTATACTATTCCCAACAGTTATATTGCTTCGCCATGGAAAAGTTCCATGTGACGATGTTCTGATATCCTGACGAAGTTCCAATTTTTCAAATTTTCCTTCTGTGAAGTTCCCTCTAGAACCATTTGTAACTTTTCGATATTTTCTCTCTTCTTACTTAGTTTTCTAGCCTGCTTTCCAGTGAGGTTCGTCTTAGTATTCCTCTTTTCATTCTGATTCTTATCTCCTCTTGGTATAGTAACTTCGCGTTGTTGAGATTCTTTCCTAGGATTCGAGGGAAATACTTCTTCTGGGGTACATGCTTCAGTCTTCTGTGAGTCTTCTTGTGTTCTTCCAATGTCGACATCCAAGTCTCTAGTTTTAAATAGCTTCAATCTATTATTTTATTCTTCAATCAAGTGTGCAATCTTCCTGGTCATGAAATCTTTTAATTCATGTTTCTTCTTCTCTAGGACTTCTTCTTCTTTCCTTCTAGCCTGATCCCTCTCAATCCAAGGTTTTCCTAGTAATACAACAAATGGGGCGATGTTTTCAATAAATTTAACAACTTCAAATTTTTCCTTTGTCGAATTTCCATGAGCCCTCATAGATATCTAGGTGAGATTTCCACATAGGTTTATCATCTTTCCTCTAAATAATCCTATCCCCCCCCAATGAAGGAATCATAGTAGGATTTCCTAAGGTTTCCAAAGTTCTTTCTATTATAATATTCACCTTTGGTTCTTCATTCAGAACACAGTCTATGTCAAAGTCTCCTATTCTTGCTTCTATGTATTATTTTTCTTTGAAGATCTCTGATAAATTGATAACTCGATGGGCATTTAGGATTTCTTTCATTTGCAGTAGTACAGTCTCTGATTATTTCTGGAGTTCTTCCATGATCTTAGTGTCTTGACCTTTCTCAGGGTCTTCTTGGCTCATATTCATTCTTTCAACCTTAGCAATCACTCTAGGGCAATCCATAACTTCATGATACACATCTTTACAAGAAAGACAACTAGGTATTCTACCAATGCATTCCTTAGCAATATGTCCCGGTATTCTGCAACTGTAACAAAGATTTAATCCTCACTTTCTTTTAAATGATCCCCATCCCTTCCTGTACTACGCACTAGAAGCATAGTAGCTAACCTGCAAAAAAATCTTTCTAGGATCCTGCATCCATTTGTTAGTCCAAACATTCTTTCTATTCATAGGTATAACATATCTTTAATTATTTCTATTAGATCTACTCATATCAAACCTGTTTTCTTCTAGTTGTGCACTATTTTTTAGGCTAGGACAAAATTTATCAAATATACCTAGATCCATACTTTTGAAACAAAAATTTCTACTAATCTTACTTTTAGCAGAGCACAAAGCTTCTAGATCTAAAAATGTTCACTATTCTTACCTCTATCAGAGCACAAAGCATTCATATCTTACCTCTTTTCTTCAGATCAGACTTCTTTTCTTAGCATAGAGCTTCACAGATCGAGTATAATACTGTGCACTAGAGTGACAAATCTATGCACAGATATTTCACAATTTTAGGTTAGATCTTCGCACAAAGCTTCTCTTTCCTTAGTTCCCAGCAATCATAGTTTCAGTCCCAACAATGAACCATTTTTTGGCACAGGGGTAGACCCAGTGTTTAACACTACAACATCGCACCAACAAAACCCTAACTACCGACCCTTTCGGCAACACCTGCGAAGCATATGAAGTCTCACCCGAGGTAGAGGCAAGGGTGGTTGCAAGACTTCGGTGTCCCCAAACTTAGCTGGGACATAGATCTATGATTGTAACACCTTACATAGCACTTAGAATTTATAGTTCAATAGTATTCAATCTTTGTCTACAGAGAAAATAAACTCTAATTACATCACAACGCAGTATTCAACAAGATTCAACAGATCCAAGGACTAAGCATACAAATACATATCAGATCTAGCATTCATTCACATTATTCAACATCAACAAATATACCTATCATTCATCTATATCAAAGGACCAAGCAAGTAAATACATAAGCACATTAACGCATCGCACAAAGAATTCATAACACAGGATGTACATGGTTCACCCCCACCCTAGGGCTATGTCCACCAACTCTTCATCTTCTTTATTAGCTTTATTCAACCTTCTTACATTCACAGAGCCTTCAGATCAACTTCATAGAGGATAAGAGATTTGCGCACTCTTTGCTAGATCCGGCTTCCCCAAGGTAGGTTACAGCACAAAGCCTACATCAATCCCTTACAGCCACTTTCACTCAGCCTTGCAGACATACACAAAGCACTTACAACTATTACTTGCACTTAGCACCACTTATAACTGACTTGTCATTCGCACTTAGCCATTCATACTCACTTACCACTTAACACACTGGCCTACAAGGTCTACTTCTTACATCACCTAGCTACTTATTTATACATTACAAAATCAAGAATAAACATGGGTAAACCCATGGGACAACATCCCCATTAACGTTACATAATCCGAAATCCCAAAAATCCCTAAAAGGGGGTTGAGATCCTGCAATCTCCACTTCGTCTTGTGCTCCACCTTTGACAACCTATCGAATTCCCAAAAATAGGTCCAACATGACCAAGGATCCTCAAAAACTTGGTCAAGGGCCAACAATAGAAAATATGGTTGTGAACATAATGGATGCAATTGTTGCAGCTAGATATGCCCCTTTGAACCTTCCACAAGTTCTGTATGCCTTTCCACCAAATGACTATATGAAATATTTTCCTAGATTCAATGGAGAAGGAGGAGTTACTGTTGAAGAGCATTTGAATTCCTTTTACAGTTTTGTAGACAATTTCAATGTAGAGCATGCAGATGTGTGGATGAGATTATTTGTGCAGAGTTTAGATGGTGAAGCAAGAAAATGGTTCAAAAATTTTCCAACTAATTCAATTGTTGATATTGATGCCTTGAATGACACCTTTCTAAGACATTGGGGAGATAAAAAATATTACTTATACTACATTACTGAATTTGGTGCTTTAAAAAGGAAACAAGGTGAATCAATATCTGATTTTACTAAGAGATTCAATAAAATGTATAGTAAAATTCCAGATGAAATTAAGCCTTCAGAAACATCAGCTAAAATCACCTTTGCCAATGCTTTTGATAATGAATTATCTTTGTTGATAAGAGAAAAAATGTATTCAACCCTTATCCAGATGCAATAAGTTGTTATTGAGGTAGAATCTAACATATTAGCAGCAGACAAATTGAAGTCCAAGGGTGATAGAGACAGGAAAAAGAAAAAAAAAAAGATCTTCCTTCTTCTTCTCACACAACATCTGATTCTAAGATGGATGAAATGGCTAAGATGCGGAAGAATTTGACATATGATATGGCCAGGATGAAAATGCAACAAAAAAATCTCAGTAGACCCACACAGGAGGGTGGATACAGAAATCAAAATCAGTTTAGGAGGCCAAACAATGTACCTCAAATCTTACCAAGAGAAAGCAAGAATCAAGAAGATCAAAAAAAAATTCTGCTTTCCAGAATAATGCAGTTGATGAGGTGAAGGATGAAGATGATACATAAGATGACCCTGCAATACATCTAAATGATTCATAATCATATCCTATGCATGTGACATAGTAGGATTATGAAGATGCTTTGATATTAAATCAGTTTGAAAAAGAGGATGTTGATGAGGTTGTCCAGAAGGAACCTAAAAGGAAGAAATATAATCTCAGATCTAGTTCAAATAGACCTAAAATGGATACACCTACTTCCACAAAGAAGGCCAACACTCCAGTTAAAACATGGATTAGTAAATATAGTCATGGGATTCAGATTGATCTACCATTGAAGCAGTCTGTGAAGTTTAGTACTACAGAGTTAAAGGAATTAGAAAAGATTGTTTCTTCTTTTAGCCTAGAACATGAAATTAACAAAATTAAGATTTATGTGCCTCTGCTAGAACTAATGAAAACAAATCCTTTTAGGAAGACTATTCTCAAGGCTTTACAGTCTCCTTCTTAGGTTACCTTTTCAGATACTGTCAACCTATAATATGAGAACCCTGCTATAAAAATTGGACCTCATATTGAATATAGAACTGATACTTCTCCTCCATTCTACATATCACTAAATGTTTATGAAAATATATTACATAACTACCTAATGGATTCTGGTTCCTCACACATTGTCATGCCTAAGGTGGTGATGGATGAATTAGGGTTAGATATTAGTAAACCATACCATGATCTATATTCTTTTGACTCTAGGAAATTCAAATGCATGGGAGTGATCAAGGACATGGTTGTTACTCTTTCCCAATTACCTATGAAGAGTGTGGTATTGGATGTTATTGTGGCTGACATACCTCCAAAATTTGTAATTCTTCCTTCAAGATATTGGGCCAAAAAAGTAGGAGGAACTCTACAGATGGATATTAGTTATGCTACCATACCCGTTTTTGGTGGGCAACATCGGAGATGATACATGGAAGTAAAACTGGATTATTTGGTAAGTGATCATGAAAACCCTACTTATCATCTTATATATGTTGTAGAAGATGATATTGGTTCCTCTATTTTTCATATTGGTGATCAGATGGTAGAAACATCAGTTAGGAAAACAACACCTGCAGTTGGGAACAATGCAAATAATTTTGTTTGGAAAATGTATTTTGATGGGGCCTGTTCTAGAGAAGGCTCTGGTGCTGGGATTGTTTTCATTTCCCCTACCCAAGAGGTCATTCCTATGTCATATAAACTTGAATTTGACACAACCAATAACATCAGTGAGTATGAATCCTTGTTGTTAGGGTTGAAAGATGCAAAAGATATGGGTATAGATAAGCTCTTTGTTTTTGGAGATTCAGAACTTATTATTCACAAGATTAAGAACATATATCAAACCAAGCAGCAAAGGTTGAAACAATATAGGAATGAAGTGTGGTATTATGTGGATAGTTTATTTTTGGCATTCAAAATTACTTTTGTGAACACAAATTTAAATCAGCAGGATGACTCTTTGGCAGTTGCATCTAGCAACTTTAAGACGCCAATGTTTCCTAATTTGAAATTTGAGATTGAGGTTAGACATAGACCCTCAATACCAGGGAATATAAAAAATTCGCAGGTCTTTAAAGATGATGAGGAAATTCAAATATTCTTAAATACTATTGAAGAGTTTTCTAACATTTCAATAGATCAATATAATGAAGATGAGGTAGAGGTACATGTTGCAGATGTTCTTCAAGAAAATGTTGTTGGGCACAAAATTATTGAATTAAAGACAAACCATATGCCTAAAGGTTTGGTTCCACTTGAGAGGTTGTTTGACCACAATGATGTTTTTGGGAAGTCTTTTATTTAGACAAAAGAAACTGATGTAGTGGACTGTGATATCAGTTCTGATACAAATCCTAGGTTGGTTAAAATATATAGAAAACTGTCACAAAAACAAAGAGACATATATGTTGAATTGATGAACCAATATTCAAATGTATTTGCTTGGTCTTATGAATTCCTGAAGGTGTTTGATACATATATAATACAACACAAAGTTCCTCTAAAACCTGGATCAAAACCCTTTAAGAAAAAGTATAGGAAATTCAATCCTTTATTGTTACCCATTATAGAAAAAGAGATGAAAAGGTTATTAGATGCCAAAATCATAGTGCCACTGAGATACTCAGAGTGGGTAGCTAACCTTGTACCTGTCAGAAATAAGAGTGCAGAGATAAGACTATGTGTGGACTTTAGGAACTTAAACATGTGCTCCTTAAAAGACAATTATCCATTACCAAAAATGGATCATATTTTACAAAGGGTTGTAGGGGAAAATATGATTTCTATGCTTTATGGATACTCATGTACAATCAAATATCAGTAGTGGAGGAGGACAAAAAGAAAACAACTTTTACCTCTCCATGGGGCACTTTCATGTATGAAATGATGCCCTTTGGATTGATGAATGCAGGATCCACATTTCAAAGGGCTATGGACATTGATTTTATTGTTGAGAAAGATAGGTTTGTAGTTATTTATCTTGATGACATCACTCTATTTTCAACGTCTGATGAAGAACATATACAACACTTGAAGCGGACTTTTGAGAAATGCAGGAGGTACGATATATCTCCTAATCCTAAAAAGTCACATTTTGTCATGGAGGAAGGAAAACTTCTAGAACACATTGTTCCACCTGAAGGTAATAAAATAGATCCTAAAAGGGTAAAAGCTATCCAACAGATAGACATTCCAAGAAAAAAAATTATATTCATCCCTTCATTGGTAAAATTAAATTTTTAAGGAGGTTTATACCTAATTTTGTAGAGATTATCAAGTACATTAATGACATGTTGAAAAAGGGTGCAGAAATTAAGTGGATATCAGAAGCTAAAGAATATTTTGAGAATATCAAGTGGGCTCTTGTTCAATCCCCTGTTCTCATCAGTCCGGATTACTACAAATAATTCATGAATTTTTCATTTGCCTCAGAAGATACCATAGTTGTTGTTCTTCTGCAAAGAAATGAGCAAGGATATGAGCAGCCCATATCCTTCTTCAGTAAAACTCTTAGATACTATGAATTGAAATATGATATAATGGAAAAACAGGCCTACGCCCTAGTAAAGGCTTTGAAATATTTCTGGGTATATGTCCTTCAATCTGAGATCACTGCTTATGTCCCAAGCAGTGCAGTCAAAGAAATCTTAGTTCAACCTCATTGTGAAGGAAAGAGAAGAAAATGGATAACAAAAATCCTAGAGTACAACCTAACTATAAATCCCACTCAGCTGATCAAAGGTCAAGGCCTTGCCAAATTAATGACAGAGTCTAATTGAAAATCAATTGGGTTGTATCATGTTTCAGGAAAAGCACATGATTCTTCCTTCCAGATTGAAAAAACCAGTTCACAGGTAAATAGAAAGTATGTTTCTTCACCATGGTACAAGGATATTTTATCTTTTCTGATGAATATTCAATCTCCTCTAGAATTGGATAAATCAAATATCGGATCATTAAAATTAAAATCAATAAAGTATTGCATTATTGATCAAATTTTGTTTTAGAAAGATCCTCATGGTATCTTGTTGAGGTGTGTTGATGAAGGAGAGGCTAAGAATTTTTTTTTGATCTACACCATGGTGTTTGTGGAGGTCATCACCATTGTAAAGCTACTGCTTTCAATATTCTCAGGGTAGACTATTATCGGCCAGCTCTTTTCTCAGACATTTTTACTCAGGTTAGGGCATGTGAACCCTGTCAGAAATTTGTTGGAAAACATAAACTTATATCTCTGCCTCTGAAACCAATCATCGCTCATGGACCATTCCAATAGTGGGGCTTGGATTTCATCAGGGAAATCAACCCTTCCTCTTCTGGATAGAATAAATGGATCCTTACAGCCACATATTAATTTACAAAGTGGATTGAAGAAATTCCAACTTGGAATGCAACAGATAAAGTAATCATGGAATTTCTTGAAGGACATATCTTTTCTAGGTTTGGTTGTCCTAAAAAACTAGTCATTGATAATGCCCGAGATTTTAAATCCAACTCCATGATTGATTTATGCAATAATTATAACATCAAATTAGTCCACTCTACTCCTTACTACCCCCAAGGAAACAGGTTAGCAGATTCCTCCAATAAAAGTGTGATAAGGATTATCAAAATACTACTTGCAGAAAATAAGAGGTCATGGGATTCCAAGTTAAAGTTTTCCCTATGGGATGATCGTATTAGTAACAAGAAATCTATTGGGACCTCTCCTTTCCATATGGTGTATGGGACAAAAGTTATTCTTCCAACTCAATTGGGCTTACCAGTCTTAAATTTTTTCCAAAAAGAGTTAGAAGAACCCAACGATCTCCAAAGGAGAATTTTTCAGATGATTGAAGTTCAACAGGTTAGAGAATAGATGAATTAGAAAGATGTTTCTCACCGGAACAAAGCCAAAGCCACATTTGATAAAGGAACTAAGAAAGATATTTTTAATGAAGGATATTTGGTATTAAGGTGGGATGCTAGGAGAGAGGATAAAGCAAAACATGGTAAGTTTGACAACTTATGGTATGGTCCTTTCAAAATATCCAAGGTGATGGATAATAATACTTTTCTCCTATATAATCTAGATGACACATAAACATTTGGGGGCCCAGTGAATGGGAGTTTTCTGAAACACTATTTTCTTTAAATATTCATCAAAGGTTTAGGCATGTACAATAGGTTTTTCTTTCAATAAAGACTCCATATACCCAATGGACTTGTTTTTATACAGTTGTGTTGCAAACAAAGGATGACAGATACAAGGAAATCAATGAATCAAAAGTAAGGGAAAGACATTTGTCTGTAGTTCTTGGAGTTTATCATCAAAACTTCACCCCCAGAAGGAGCCAGTGTTAGTCTCTAACTTTGTTCTTGTTGTAGTGAGAATCCCTTATCCTAAATCCTCCTTTCTTATACCTCATTGCTTGATTCCATTAGACTTTAATATTTGGTTTGATTTTGTTATGCTTTGGATTTTTAGTATTTTGAATAATTTTCTTAAGTTTGAAGGTTTAAGATATGGATTAATGAGATTTGTCACATCATTTTCTTATTTGAAATTCGAAAATTCAAATTATTGCCAAGTCATAAATATCACTACGGGAATAATTTTATTCCTTCATCTCTAAAGTAATAATGTTGTGACATGTGCCAACCATCCAAATCTTATTGTGATCACATGAATCGTGGAAAAAATACCTGCATGTACTCCACGATCTCGCTTGAATCAATGTTAATGTTTGAACCGTTGCAAGAATGAGATCACTCTGTACCTACAAGGACCTGTATCAAATCAACTCTATTTCCAATATCATTATATGACACTATCATTTGTTATTCTAATCTATTGGATTATGTTTTCAGATCTCCATTTAAGGAAATTGTTATGTAGTAACATTTGCAGATTTTAAATTCCTGATTTCCAATAGCACTAAGTTACAACATTATATCATCAACATAGCACTGAAGAAAGGTAGGAATTTTTTTATCTTGGAACCTGAGGGTACCGAGCTACTTGAAGCGTATCCACAGATGGCACAAAGGTTCAAGGACGCTGGCTGGTTCGAGTTTTTTACCACTTTACAAGGGCATGATGAACATGTGTCCATGATGTTTGCACAAAACATCGATGGCTTTGAAGTTGTGATCGGTAAACTGTTGATGTTGGTGACAGAACAATCCATTTCCAAATCTTGCAGATTGGCGATTGGGGGAGAATGATGGTGGAAAAATGATCATGTGGTCATGGAGTTTGTGAACCAATTCTTGTTACCAGATAAGAAGAACCCAGATTAGAAGAATGGATTCCCTCATAGTTGGATCAGACACTAGTGACATACCGCTCAGATCATAATTCACAGGTATATCACCTGTGAGGGTAGATTCTCATTGGTTTACATCTACCATATTAGGTTATTAATTCATATCAATGGAGACTACCCCTTAAATTTACCATATTTTCTACTCAAAACCCTATTGAATATGTCAAAAAGGGCACAGTCTCACCCTACCATGGCCAAAGGTATCATGTTTCATCAAGTTTTCATTAAGACATTGGTCATTTTTTTCTTTGAGTGAAGGAAAAAAACCCTAGAATTGGTTGAACCAATCCCTAAATCCTGATCCATAGCCAAGAAAATAGAAAAGGGGCAAAGGGAAAAAGGAAGCTACACAAAAACAAAGTATCACAGTTGATGAATTCCCAGTCAAAGAGGAAATATCTACCACCAAGGTGATAAGGACCAGCAAGAGAAAGAAGCAGACTCAACAAATTCCAGTTGATACTCTTGTAGATGAAAAACAAGAAAAATCCACCACCGACAGAGGTAAGAGATCAAAATTTGATGCAGAGATTGAAATGTTTCCTGATGTAGAAGTGTTTTCTGATATTGACATTAAAATGGAAGAAAATTCAGATGAATATTTCAATATAAGCTCAATTAAATCTACAGTCAATCCTAAACAACGAGCAAACAGTAAGAAAGGTGCCACAGTAAAAAAGAAGGCGAAGCAATCTGCACCTATGTCTAAATATCCTAGGAGGAATTCCACTAGGGTTGCTAACAAATACAGGTTGAATTCCAAAGCTATGTTTGACCCATCTATCAAAGAGGAAAATGTTATAGTAATAGAAGACCATTATGAGGACTCAAAAACAGGCATTAAAGAAAAGGCAAACAGACTTACATTACACAGGAAAACAAAAGAGGATAAAAACTTGGGGAAAACAACAGAAAGAAGTAAACATATTTCTCAATCTCCTACATGACCTGTAACAATAGTTACCACCATATTATTAAGAGTAGAAGCACTTTCTAAAGGCACCATTAGAATTTATGAAAAAAAATATGATCATCTTGTAGATTCAGACCATATATCAGATATTCCAGAGGCCATGGATTCAACTAGTTCAGATGATGATCACATCTCAGGATTAGCTTCTAGGTACCAAATTAAACTAAGAGAGCCTAAGGCTGCCATAGATCTAAACAAGTTTGCGCCTGCAGAAGAGTTTCCATAATTCAAGGTCAAGGTCAGAAGTGATAAAGAGAAGATCAGAGAACTCCAGAAGATGGTTAAGCAGTGGAAGAAGGAAAAGGCTCATGTAGAGAAATGGAGTTCTAGGCAACAGGAAAAGATAAAGGGTTTCAAGAAGAAGAAAAGGGAGAAAAAAGAATTGCTCAAAGAGCTTAGAGAATCCAACTTCGAACTATATTGGCACAACATTGTACTCACCACTAAGTTGAATAGAGGACTGCTAAAGCTAGAGATGTTATCATATCATGATAGCCTTATGAAGGATTTCGAAGAGTTTTGAAGTTTTGATATTCACCAGGGAACAAGAGATGATTTACTTGTTTTTGGCTTGTGAATTTGAATACTTCGAATAGATAACTAAATCAAAACCAACTCCCAATTTGTAGGATCTAATGTATTGTTGAAAGCATCATTTGGGATTAAGTTGTTGAGCTTATGTCTATTTTTGTAATGTAAATTCTCATTTGGAGCTGATCCTCCTCAAAGATAGATACTGATCAGATCCTATCCTTAACAGAACAATAGATTTTAGGATCTATAGTTATCTTTTGAATAGTATAAATAGACATATGAAAGAATCTGTGGAGGTCGAAAATTTGGATATTCAGGGACCTATTTTGAAACTCCATGTAAGACATTCCTACTCTATGTGACACTTAATGGAAAAGGCATATTGATGGTTAGGCTTTATATTCTTCTATGCTATTTTTCTCTTCATTCTTGTGATCATTTATCAAACTGCAATGCATTGTTTTCTTGATTATCAATTGACACAGTGAAAAAAAAATTGTTGTTATTATTTTCAGGTTTTTGATTTACAAGCTAATGTTCTTGTTTCTTAATTATATTTTGAGATAAGAATTCTATGTGAGGTTAACAAATTGAAGACTTCATATTCTCTTTTCCTTTTTTGTCTGAATCATCTATGTGGAAACCCTTTAACCATTCAGTGGGATATTATTTGTCCTTATTCTGAAATTCTTATTTATCTTGAAACCTTGAACCAGTTTTCAACCACCCTTATAAAAAACCAAATCGTAAAGCTCTCAAAATACTTTTGCAATAACATGATGATGCCCTCGCTTGACCTCTCACAATCAAGTGAAAATTTAGGGACTAACAACAAGTGAAGGCTTTGGTTGCAGTGTCATCCCATATGAACTCATAATCTTTCTTGAGTAGCTAAGTGAATCCTTTCACCAATTCAACGTAATTGGGGATGAATTGTTGTAAAAAGTTTGCCTTCCCTTGCAAAATTTGGAACTGGCGTAAAGTGGAAGGAGGAGGTAGATTAAGTATAGCCTCAACCTTCAAGGGGTCTACTCAAATCTTGTGTATCGACACAATAAAACCAAGCAGTCGGTCGAACTCCACACAAAAAACGCATTTGTGTGGGTTCAAGCGGATACGGTAATAACGACAACGTACGAAAATGGCCCTTAAATGTGTTGGGTGATCTTTGTGACACATAGAATGTGTTGGTAGATCATCAAGATAGGGTTGTACAATGTGTTTAATATCAAAGAAATCATAAGACATAGCACACTGAAAAGACGCACCAGCATTCTTAAGACCGAAGGGTAATTTCTGGTAAGAAAAGGTTCCCCAAGGGAAAATAAAAGCAGTCTTTTGTTGGTCCATTGTTGGCACAAGGGAAGACTCAGGTTTCAATGCTTCAATAGCACACCAATAAAACCCTAACTACTGGCCCTTTCGGCAACACCTGCGAAGAAGATGATGTCTCACCCGAGGTAGAGGCAGGGGTGGTTGCAGGACTCAGGTGTATGCAACCTAGCTGGGACACGGATCTGTAATGACAATACTCTAACAAAGCACTTAGTATTCATCATTCATCATTATTTAACCAGTATTTACTTCGCAGATAAAAACCGTAATTACAGAGTAACACAATACTCAACTAGATCCACACATCTAAGCACTTAACATAAAGAAACAGATCAGATCTAGCATTAATTCACATCATTGAGCACTAAGATATTATATCATATGCTCCTAACATTCATAAAGATAACAAAACTAAGAATAAATCACATCAAAGGCACAAAGAAATAATCGAAATGCACAAAGAATCCATAACACATGATATACATGGTTCACCCCCAGCCTGGGGCTATGTCCACCAACTCTTCTCTTCTTTATTATCTTCTTGTCAACCTTCTTACAGGCACATAACATCAAAATCCTACTCCACAGAGGACAAGAGATATGTGTGCACCTCGCCAGATCCTCCTTCCTTGAGCTAGGTTACAGCAGAAAGCCTTTACACAATCTCTTGCAGTTACTTGCACTTAGCCTTGCAAGTCTCACATTGTATGCACAAAGCAATTACAACTATCACTTGCACTTAGCACATTGGTCTTCACTTGCTCTTAGAACCTAGCATCACACAGACACACACCTTACTTACATTGCCTAGCCTTCTATTTATACATTAAAAAATGGTCCTAAACATGGGTAAAGCCATGGGCCGACATCCCCATACCTTTTACATAAGCCCAAAACCCAAAAATCCCTAAAAAGGGGCCGAGATCCTGCAATCTCCACTTTGACTTGTGCTCCAACTTCAACAGCCTGTCTAAGTCCCAAAATAGGTCAAACCTGACCAAGGATCTCCAAAACTTGGTCAAGGGCCAACATGCCCCCAACACTCATGTGTGAATCGTCCCGAGTCACTTTGCTGTGGTTAATTCTTCCTCAAAATCCTCGATCTTGGCTCGATCTTATTCGACCTATTGTTGTTCCAAGGCCTCCTACACGGCGAACTCCTGAAGAACTGCCTCATTCATAGGTCCTTCAAATTGTTTCTCAACTGTAGTGACTACTTGTTCTAGTTCTTCTCCTCATCCTTCAATATCTTCGAACAGTTGGAAAGCTGTGTCCTGGGCTGGCTGGAGCCTCTGAGTCACTTCCATGACTTTGATTTGTATGGTATGGACTTGTTGTTGGACAATGTGATGTTCCTAGGATCATTTCATTCTCTCAACTATTGAAAAGATCTTCAGTTGTTTTTGAACTATTGTTTCTTGTTGCTTGGACTCCTAGAGTAGTGACTCCAGTGTCTTTAGTTCGGGCTCATCAGTGAGTCACTTATAAGTCTACACATTGCGATCACTTAGTTGTTTACATTCCATGGAGAAGACCTTGATTCTCTCTATTGCTCTATGAGCAGTTGCTTCTCTTTGATCCCGCACATCATGCGGAGTGCTTGGCACTATTTGTAGCTCTAGATTTGTTATTCTCTGTTGAAGCTATTGAATGGCTTCAGCAAGCCTTGCCACTTGATGATCTAATGGGTATTCAGCCAGTTTTTCTAAGCCCATCACAGAGCGAAGTGATCTATTGACTTCTTTTGTGATTCAAATATTCTCTGTGAGCAACTTTTATTTCTCTTGTTGGATCTGTTCTTTCTCCTATTCAAACTTCATTTGGAGGGAAGCGTTCTCCTACTGTGCAACCCTATGTTTCTCTATCACCTCCTCTTGTGCTTGCTTTAGATCTGTTGTGGCCTGGTCTTTCTCTTCCTGCACGTGACAAACGCAAGCTTCAATGGCGTCACCTATTCTCTGGAGTTGGGAAAGCTCATATCCCAACTCTGTTTCATCTGATGGCGGGGGAACAATAGACGTTGTGCAACTAGATTGAGGGGCTTGTTGGACACCCCTTAGCTCTGTCTCAATTATATCATACATAGCCTCTTATTTTTCTTTAGTTCTCTACAAAATATCTTCTGAGGCGTCTGACAAAGCTGTGATAATGAAGTCGAAGTCATCCATCGTGAGCACAGTCTATAGCTTCGGCTTACTGGCTTTGGATTTCTTCCATGATGTAGGTTTCATGGGGGAACCATTTCTTTTCTTCAATGGATATGCATCATCGGTGGGATTATGTGGTGGTGTTACTTCACCTTTCTTCTGCTTATCTTCTTCCCCTTCTTTCTCTTATTTTTCCACTTCTTCACCACCTCCTCCACCAGGTGATTCTAAAGCAGTTTCTTCTGAGATGTTGTCCAGATGTTGTACCTCTTCTTTCTTTTTCTTCCTGCTACTGTTGGGTTCATCATACTCTTCTCGGGTAACCACTGAGTTTCCAATGAGTTCTAGGTCAGACAGTTCCACCTGGTTGATTGGTATAAGGTACTCTACAGGCCATTCCTTAGTGATATCCTCCAGATATTCCTCGGTGATCTTATAGTAATACTGCAGCTCTTCTTTACTCTCATCTGTGCGCACAATGATATATATAATATGCCTTTCTCCACAGGACTTCATCAAGGGTCTGAATCTTTCCAGAGTGTTAGGTGTCATATGAGGGAATGACTCAATAGAATGTTTCAACTGTAGGTAGTAGGTATGGAATACTGCATTTGACTGCCACTATTTTCCCATATCGCTCGAATACCAGAGCATGGTAAACTTCACAACAAGCGGCTAGAACGGCTCAATGTCAAGGAAGGTCACACTTTCCATCATCTCCCAAGATGTAAATGTGATGAGGATCAAGAGCCAGCTAAAGTGGAACTCATAGCCCTGATCCTGAGTTTCACAGGAATCCATTTCTAGCTGGTTGACTAAGTAACTAGCCCATTTCATCTGTAATCCCTCCATGCACTTTCCCGTGAGGTCAACGACAAACCCCAAGACCTGCATGGGTCTTTTATTCCTTACTAGCTTACCAACTATCAACTGGAAAGAAAGGTGCACAACGCCATTCTGAATGGAGGACACCTTGTAGCCTCGCATTCCATTCTCTACATCGCTATAAGTATCTTTCATCCTCTATGCCAGGGTGCGATCTGTAGCCTTCCCCGGGTAAAAGTCTTGTGGGTTAGTTCCCTACATACTTAGGCCATTGATCCTATGGATCAATGCCAAATCGATGGTGATGTGTTTGTATATCCATAAGTAACTATCGTGGAAGCACGAGAATAGGATTTTAACTCACACGTTAACCTCCTTATGCCTTCCAAAATGTGGGATTTTCATTACATTCAAGATAGTGGACTGCATGATGTTCATGGTCCATGGTTGGGGAATGATTTTCAATTTATTTCCCTTTTTCTTGGTCAAGTACTTATGAGGCGCGAGCATGCCATAGGTCTTGTGGTCTCCTAGATTATATTCAGTGATATTCAGAGTTGGAATTCTCTCCAAATGTGGTCTGTCTGCGTGTATCCCCTTTGGGAGGTACGTCCTGATAACTGTGTAGTTGAAATCCCTTGGGTCACTATCATGACTCACCACAATGGCTAGAGGTAGGATGTAGTCAGGAAGGATATATGGGATTAAATTCGCGTTTGCTAAGTAATCTCTATGCTTAGTCCTTTTCTCTTCTGCAACTCGGGATGGTCCAGATCCGCGAGCAGTCGACGGGGAGGCTTGCACTCCTCTCGTCGATGAGGCTTGAAATTCTGTGGACATCACTCTCTCTGCCATTAGATCGATTAAAATTTTCTCTACTGACTTTTCCACAACGTTGAGCTCATCCGACATGCACGTTCGAGATCAGATATCTCAGGCTGATGAACAATTTCTCAATGCAATAGAATGGACGGCAAGGTCTCAAATAAGCACAACACAGTAACAATGAGTTCTCTATTTGGCTCGGATATAATTTTCAAAAGTGTGCTCAACACAACAGTCGACAGGATAAGTAGACAACGATGTAACGGATCCTTCCAATGGACAAGAAGCCTTCATCAATGCAGTTATGTCTGTTACGGCACAATCCAATGGTCCAATGGAGAGCTCCAAGGCCATAACTGCTTGCTTGTCTGTTCTGGAGCGTCGGGTTAACAATCATAATGCCTCCAATGATTATATTTCTCCACCATGGAGAAGTGCCAATCTACGATGTTCTGATATTCCAATGAATTTCAAATTCTGGAGACTTTCCTTCTACGAAGTCTTCTCTGGAGCTTCCTGTAATTTCTCCAACTTTGCTTTCTTCTTGCTGAGCTTTCTAGCCTTCTTCCTTGTGATCTACGTTATTGGGTTCCTCTTCCCATTCTGATTCTTATATTCTCTTGGAATAATAACTTCACATTGTTAATGATCTTTCATAAGGTTCAAGGGTAATACTTCTTCATTGTATGGGATAAGTGATCTATTTTCTCGCATTCTTTCAACTTCAACACCCAAGTCTCTGGTTTTCGACATGTTATCGTGTTCTTCAATCAAGTGCGCTATTATCCTCGTCATGAAATCTCTTAATGCTTTCTTTTTCTATTCTAAGGATTCTTCTTCTTTTCTCCGGATCTGATATTTCTCAATCCATGGTTTTCCTAGCAATAAAGCAAATGGGGCGTTGTTCTCAATAAATTTAACAACCTCAAATTCTTGTTCTGTCGAAATGCCATGAGAACTCATAGATGTTTGGGTAAGTCTTCCACATAGGGTTATCATCTTTCCCCTAAATAATCCTATTCCTCCCAATGAAGGAACCATAGTAGGCCTTCCCAAAATTTCCCAAGTACTTTTTGTCATGACATTCACCTGTGTTTCCTCATCCAGGACACAGTCTATGTCGAAGTCTCCTATTATTGCTTCTATGCATTCCTTGTCTTTCAATATCTCTGATAGACTGATGTCTCTATGATCATTCAATATTTCTTTTATTTATGACAATATCGTCTCTAATCCTTTCTGGGGTTCTGTCATTTTCTTAATTTCTGAGTCCTTCTCATGTTTATATCGTTCCATATTCATTCTTTCAATTTTAGAAATCATTCTAGGGCAATCTAGAACTTCATGGTCCATAGATTTACAATAAATACAACTAGGTCGTCTATCAAGGCAATCCTTAGCAAGATGGCCTGGTCTTCTACAAATATAAAAAAGGGTTAATCCTCTCTTTCTCTTAAATGATCCCTAGCCTTTCTTGTACTGCGCACTAGCATCATAGTAACTAACCTGCATAAAATTATTCCTAGGATCCTGCATCCATTTATTAGTCCAAACATTCTTTCTATGCATAGGAATAACATATCTTTCATTATTTCTATCAGATCTACTCATATCAAACCTTCTTTCTTCTAGTTGTGCCCTAGTTTTCAGACTAGGACAAAATTTATCAAACATACCTAGATCCAT
>ML815812.1:180681-193539 GCA_009831015.1 Picea engelmannii
CAAGGATCAAATATACTAAAGATAGTAACTCAAAATTCAGTTGCAAAAGATGTGGGATGATCCCAAAAAATGAGGTCAATCCCAGATTTCATGGTCTTTCTCTCTTCTTGATTGTTGGTGAAGTGCAGGATAGCCTCCCAAGGTTAAATGATGACTCTCCAAAAGAGGAAAATTCGAATCTGCTGAGGTGGCAAAGTGTCCTGATTTTCTGTCTTGTCAAAAGATATCAAAAACCTTTAGAACACCTCTTCTTTCCACAATCTGTCAAAAATAACTGTTGGCTTTGTCTTGATAATTCATCAGATGTTCATTCGAAAATATTTCAAACCTTTTCAACTCAAAAAACCTTGATCTGTGCAAAAACTTGATTATTTTGAACATGACAGGGTTTCAGTGGTTAACTTGGAAAGCTTCTGGGTGGGTTAACTACCGAAAGCACCACTTTCGGTGGTTAATGAATAGTTGTCCTATTCGCCTAAACCACTGAAACCACATCTTTGAGAAAATTTCAAAATTTGTAAAAATGCTCACCTGGATCCCTTTTTTTGATGCTCAAGGTTTCTTAGATGAGGCATCCCTTGTTCTTGCATACCTTCGAACTTCTACTGGCTATGTCGGGTGTTCTGGTGTGTCCATCATAGTCATGGCTAAGTTAGCCAAAGTTTCCAATCCAGTCTGCTCCTCTGCTGGTGATTGAAACTGTTTTAACTTTAACCTCAGGATCCTGAGCTGTCTATACAGCTTCATGTTTTCTCTGATCAATACCCTGTTTATATCTTTAATTTTATCATGCTTCTCCTTGAGGGTTTGATTCATTTTGAATAGTTCTACATTTCTGTCAGTGAGGTCTATGTTGGATTTTTTGATCACCCTTTCTAGGACTTCCATTTCATAAACCTGTTGCAGGAGCTTGTTGATTTTCTGTGTTCTAGCTATTTTAGGCCTACTTGAGGAGGCTTCTGCTTCTGGTTGCCTATGGGCCTCTAGAGGACTTGGTGAAGGTAGATTTGAACAAAAATCTGCACCCTGTTCAGTTTGCATGTTATCCTATGTCTCTGCCACCTCTTGTTCTGATTCTGAATCACTGTAAGGTACATTTAGAAGGTTATTTCCTGTGGCAGGGTTTTTAGACTGTTTACCTTCAAACTACAATTTTCTCTTGATTCCTTTCTTCTTTCCAGGGGATGATTTTATGGGATCTCTTGGTAGTGAGATTCCTTTCCTTTTCCTGTGACTTCTCTTGGGAGTAGGAGTTTTTCTGCCCCTGGATTTCTTATTTTCTGCCTCTGGTGGTCTTTCTGTTTGAAATTCATTCCAAAACAAAAAGAAGCCCCACTCAATCTATTTCCTCTGTAGAGCTTCTCTCACAAGAAGAGTAATTATCCCTTGATGTGATAACCGGCTGACAACCTTAGCAGGCTGGGCTTTCACTTGTCTTGTCATATTTGTTAGGGTTTTTTGAAATAAGTAAGGCAGGTTTATAGGCTCTCTACCTGTGAAATGATTCAGAAGTTTAAAATGATAAAACATTACCCTGTTGTAGCGCCCCTCACAAGTGATATACACCAAAATTGCCTTCAACAGGGACTGCCACTTTGGTTCCAAATGAGACATGGGAATATCCTTCTTCAAGATCAAATCTTTATGCACCGGTAGAAAATATGACTTGAATTCGATGTTTGAAGGTGTGGTAGTCTTGAACCAACAATCTCTCGACCTGGGTAAACCTGTGTACTCAGCAATGGCTGCTTCGTCAATGATAATCTCCTCCTTGCCAACTTTAGCCATCCTTCCATCATAGGAAATAGCAAATGATTTGACCACCTATTGGTGAAATTTGGTTAATTTCTCACAGTATGCAAAAAATCCGGTCTGTTTAAAAAATTCGGCCACCTCCGGGTGAGCTTCTAAATACCACACTCCATCTACCTCAGATCTCAAAGCTGGCCCTGCTTTCGACATGGGTCGATGTTCAGTGTGCCTATGATTATGGGGAGTTGGACGTCCAAGGAGACAATGACTCTAGAAATTAGGCAGACAACAAGTATCACTCATGAAAAACCGGTGGAACAAGGTGACACAAACATTAGGATTACCGAGTTCATAAAACTAACCCAGTTTTGGACGACAATTTGACTGAGAATATGCCAAAACTTTAGATTTTCGGTGACATTTTTATTTCTAAAACTGAAAGAGGATAGATTCTGTGCTTACCTGATAACCCGACCAGGCTTACTTGACTCGAGAGTGCTCACTGGACTTAATGGCGCTTTAACAATCACCAGAGGAAACGGGATTAGGATTCTCTGAAAATACGATTTACTGATGAAATCGCGAGCTCACGGTTATCTCAACAACCTCCGGGATTCATAATGACTCATCAAGGATTCAATGAAGGAATAACCAGATCATGATGGCTAGTGTACCTGCGACTGAAATGGAGGGAGGCTCCATGAAATCATACATGAAAATCACCACCGTGTTTAGATTTTGAAAAGACCAATTGCGGTTGAAAGGACACAGGGACTTCAAAACTTTCGGATAGACACCACGAATGTGCATCCCCTCCACCATGGAGAGCTTTCGATGGTTATGTTTTAATCATTGCGCCAACTTGACAGTTGGATCGTGCGAAAGCACGAGATTTCCATTTTTACCATTGAAACACTTTCGGTGGTTAATTGCCTTCTTGCTTCGACCCATTAACTACCAGGAACAAAGGCTTTCGGTGGTTAATGAGCACATTTGAGGCTCGCCTAAACCACTGAAACCTGATATTCTGACTTTTTCTTGACCAAACCATATTCAAAATTTCTTTTGAGTTTATTTTCAAAATACAGACTCTCTAACCTACTTACAAAAGTTTAGAAATAAAATTTAGACCACAACCTATCACCTCAAAAAGAAAAAATCCACCAATTTATTTGAGGAGATAACACTGCCTCCTATTGGGGATGAACACCTCCCTGTGAGGTTTCAAGAACCATAGAATCAATGCCTTTCCTAAAAAAAAACATAAAAACTAAACTATCTGCTAGTGTTTCCATTGGGCATGGAGTTATTCAAAAATAAAAACTAAGACTAACATTACAATGTCTAGGCTTCACAGCCTTAGACAAAATAGAGTTTTAAAAATCGCTCGTTTACCGGGCCACCGAACATTTCTTCGCCTTCCAAATTCTGCAGTATGAAAGTGTTGTTATTCTGTACTTGAGTAATCATGAAAGGACCTGTCCACAAAGAATCGAACTTGTTATGCTTGCCTTTATCCTGTCTAAGAGCATCCCATTTTAGAACCCAGTCACCGATCTAAAAACTGTCCACCTTCGCCTTTCTATCAAAAGTCTTTTTGATCTTCTTCTGATGAGCCTCTGATCTATCCACTAACTATTCGTGAGCTTGTTGCAGTTCCACCAAATCAAGCATCCTTCTTACCATGTCATTTGACTTGGTTTTCTCTTCCTGAAAGAACTTAGCCACTGGAAAAACTAACTGAACAGGAAAAATAGCATCAGTCCCATAAAACAATTTGAATGGGGAAGTTCCTATGGAATTTTTAATAGTTACTCTGTCTACCCACAGAACAAATTTCAGTTTGGAATCCCAATTCTTTTTATTTTCCTCTAACAGTTTTCTTATGATTTTTATCAAGCTCTTATTGGATGATTCAACCAAGCCATTACCTTGAGGGTAATAGGGAGTTGAGTGTACCAACTAGATGCCCATTGATTCACACATGTCTACCAATGCTTCTGATTTAAACGCTGCTGCATTATCTGTTACCAGCCTCTTGGGACAACCAAATCTGCTCAAAATATTTTCATAAAGAAACTTCATGACTACCTAGTGTGTAGAATTCCGGGTGGGAATCGCCTCTATCCACTTTGTGAAATAATGTGTGGCTACCAAAATCCACTTGTGTTGACCACTGAATGAAGAATTTATCTCACCTATAAAATCTAAACCCCACTGCTGAAAAGGGCCATTCACCACTATAGGTCTCAGGGGTAAAGATTTTAGTTGTTTCTTACCCGTAAATCTTTGGCATTTGTCACAATATTTGACGAATGCACACACATCTGAGAAGAGGAAAGGCCAATAGTATCCAACCCTTAGGATTTTATGGGCAGTAGTCTTCCAGTAATGATGACCGCCGCAAACACTTGAATGAAACTGTTGTGTCACTTCGACTGACTTTTCTTTATCTAAGCATCTAAGAAACAAACCAGCTGGGTCTTTGCAATATAACAGATTGTTGTAAATGCAGAATTTGATAGCTCTAAGCTTAAGAGCTCGAGCTTGAGTCAAACTGAGTTCAGGGGGAACTTCAAGATTTTGTAAAAAATGTATAATACCTGAATACCATTCACAGGAAGACAAGTGCTCTGCCACTTGTTGACTGCTATGTTGTCCCTCGGCTGCCAACTCTGCCTGCAAATTTTCTGAACTTTCCCCTACGAAATTAATGTCTAACAGCTTATGATTTTCCTCCATTAAAAGCTTAGCAAGGCCCTAGCCTTTTACCAATTTGGTGGGCTTTACTTCAATATTGAACTCAATCATCTTTGCAATCCATCTAGCTCTCTTTCCGTCAATATCTGGCTGAGTCAAAACATCTTTTACAGAAGATGAAGGGACATATGCGATGACCTTTGAGTGAAGAATATAAATTCTGAAGGATTTTAAATATTTTATGAGAGCATAAGCTTGTTTCTCGATAAGGTCATACCTTAATTCAGCATCCCTAAGTGTTTTGCTGAAGAAAGCCACGGGATGATCCAAGTTGTCATCGTCTTTCTGTAGCAGAACTACTGCCACTGTGTCATAAGAAGCAAAAGAAAAAACATAGAAAATCTTACTGTAATCTGGGCTGATCAGAGTCGGGGATTCCATGATCGCTTGCTTGATATCCTGAAAAGAGTTTCTCGCGTTGTCTGTCCATTTTATCTCAGACCCCTTTTTCAACATGCATGTTATGTGTTTGACTAATTCGGCAAAATTTGGCACAAACCTTCTAACAAAATTTATCTTACCGAGCAACGATTGTATGTCCTTTTTTTACCTTGGCAAGGACAGCTTTTGAATTGCCTCTACCCATGCTGGATCAATCATTACACCTTCTGCTGAGATGATGTGGCCTAAGAGCTTACCTTTCCTTAGAGAAAACTGGGATTTCTTGGGATACAATGAGATCCCGAACTGCCTGCATTTTAAGAACACTCTTTTCAAATGCTTTAGATGCTCCCCATGGCTGCTGGAATATACTGTGATATCATCAAGGTATATGAGGAAAAACTTGTCCTTTTCTCCCACAAAGGCTATGTCCATGGCCCTTTGGAATGTGGCCCCGACATTCATTAACCCAAATGGCATCTTGGCGTACATAAAGGTACCCCAAGGAGTAGTAAATGCAGTCTTCTCCTGGTCATCAGGGTGGACAGAAATCTGATTGTAATCGAAAAAATTGTCAAGGAAAGACATGACCTTGGCCCCTGAAATCCTTTGCAACAAGTGTTCCATCTTAGGGAAGGGATAATTGTCTTTCTTAGAGCATTTTTTTAGGTTTCTGAAATCTACACACAATCTTACCTCACCATTTTTCTTCCTTAATATCACCAGATTGGCAATCCATTTGGAGTATCTCAAGGGAATAATGATCTTGGCATCGAGAATTTTTTTAATTTCTCTCTCAATCACAGGCAGCAGAAGAGGAATGATAGTTCTGAGCTTTTGCTTGAAAGGAATGGTGTCTTTTTCAAGAGGGATCTTATGTTGAATAATATCAGGTTCATAAGTCTTTAAGTCACTATATTTCCAAGAAAAAACATCAGAAAACTCCTTCAAAACACTGCAGTATTTGGATTTCTAATCAGTAGTCAATTCGGAAGACAAATTTATAAGTTTGGGTTGGCTTTCACCCCCTATGTTATGCTCGTGAACAGCTGGATCTTTCTCCTTTTTGTCTGGCTTGTAAGGAACATCATTCTAATCAAAAATCCTTTCCAAGGGTACCAAACCTCGGGGTATATAATTGTTGGGTAGCTGAACAATATCATGCTGGCCCAATTTTTTCTTTAGCTCAGGTTTCTGGGATTCTTCTACATTTAGATTCTACTGGTCAACATGCAAATCAGAGAATTCATCTACCACTTGGAGAAGTCTATTAAGTTCATCATCATCCTCAAAAACTTTCCAATATTTGATATTGTCAGGTAAGGATGGTCGATATTTTACTTGAATCTCATAACTGAGCCTAGGGGGCATGGGAGGAATGAACATGCTAGCTGAAATAGCAAGAGAATCAGTGAGCTTATTCATGTCCCTTGGTATTTATGAAATTTCAAAAACAGAAAAAGATTCTCGCACTTTCCATACCTCGTCCCTGTAGGCCTTCATTCTGACATGCTTAGCTTGAAAGGTGTTGTTTACCTGTTGTATAATGAGGTCTGCATCTCCAAATACCTTCAAACCTTTTATCCCCATCTCTTTGGCTGAATTTAATCCCAATAGTAGAGCCTCATACTCTTCTATGTTGTTAGTAGTTCTAAAGTCGAGTTTGAAAGACAAAGATATAGTCTCCTTTGAAGGAGAGATTAGAACTACCCCAGCACCTGCTGAATCCTTAGTGATGGCCCCATCAAAGTACATAGTCCAGACTGAAATGTCTTCACCATTAGACTGTTGTTCAATAAGCTTCACAAGCTGCATAGGAGTCGATTGAGCATCATCTATCTAAAGGATGCACAAGCCAAAATCTGTATCCACAGCATAGATGGGATGATTGATAGAATTATTTCCATCACTGATGATGTAGGCAAGTTGGTTATCCCTGTAAAGTTTTTTCAGCTCCCCCCCAAACACCGGGATCGTAGCATATGACAGATCCATCTGCAAGGTACCTCCTAACCTTTTTCCCCATGAACGAGACAAGAGAAGCCCAAACTTAGGTGGAATATCAGCAACCACCACATCCATAACCATGCTTCTCATGGGCAATTGGGAAAGGTTTATGACAAGGTCTTTGATGAGGCCAAGACATCTAACTTTCCTAGAATCAAAGGAGAAAAGATCTTGATATGGTTTGGTGACCTCCAGACCAAGATCATCCATCACCGCTTTTGGCATAAGATTATGTGATGCCCCGGAGTCGAGCAAACAATTGTGAAGGATTTTGTCATGGATGTTTATGGATATGTAGAATGGCGGGCAAGAATCATCTCGGTCTTCTATCATAGGCCCTATGGTTACTTTAGGCTTATCATCTTGTAGGTTAACGAAATCATAAGATGGAGAGGTCTTAGGCTCAAGAGACTTCAGGATGGCTGATTTAAAAATTTCATTCTTCATGAGTTCAGTTAAAGGCATCAGTATCTTAACTTTTTGAATTTCTGATTCAAAATTAAAAGAGAAAGATGGTTTGTCTTAAACCTTTACCTCATTGGAAGGAGCTTTGAGACTGAATTTCTCCTTGGCTGGGGGATGAGTTTGTTTCTTCTGTTGTTTTGCAGGAAGGGGGGTCTGTTTTTCAGGAGTGGGATGTTGCTTGGCAGTAACCTCTTTATTCTTCACAGGAGCAGCAACTTCCTTGTTCTTCACGGGAGCAGAAATGGGTGGTTTCGGACCAGCACTCTTGGATCTTAAGTTGTAACCTTTCTACTCATTTGTCAAGTAAACAGATCCTTCAACACTTGCCTCTTGAATTTGCTGATCCATCAGGGCTTCTTCATAGTCTACCTGTGTCAAAAATGAAGAATCATTTTCATCACCAAAACAGTTTATCTCTTCTGCATCTTCGACCTCATCGTGAGGGGGTTGTTTCTCTTCATCTAATACTGCATTTTGAAAAGGTGGTTTGATCCTCTGATCATCAACTGGATTTCTATCTCTTTGAAGGATCTGAACTTGTGGATTATTCCTTCTGTAAGGAAAAGCATTTGGATTTCTGGGGGCAAAAGCATTTGGCTCTTTTTCCCTTGCTGGTTGTTGATTCTGAACCTTCAATTTCGACATTTCAGATGTCATACTGTACAACATCTTCGCCATATTTTCCATTTTACTATTAGAAGAAGAGGAGGACTCATCATCAGACTTCTTCCTCTCAACCCTTCCTTTAACCTTCTGAGATGCTGAAATGTTAGATTCAACTTCGAGGGCGACATATTGCATTAAAGCAAGTGTGGTTGAACGTCTTTCTCTAAGAATTAGAAAAAAATATGGATCAAAGGCAGCAGAGAATGTGATCTTTGCTGATGCTTCACTTGGTTTAATCTCTACAGGGATATTACTAAACATCCTATTGAATCTCTTGATGAAGTCTGAGACCGACTCTCCGTCTTCTCTCTTCAAATTTCCAAACTCATAAATGTAGTATAACAGATCTCTTCTTTCTCCCCAGTGTTCCAAACTCTGAACAAAAACTCTAGTCCACACATCTTCTTCTGAAATATTGATATTTTTGGCATAAGCGTAGAAAGCTTCAATATGTTCTTCAACAGTATATTCCCCTGCTCCTGTAAACTTTGGCATATATTTCTGATAGTCTCCAGTTGGCATAGCAGACAAGGGATTTGGCAATACAAGTGGGGCATATCTATTGGCAAAAATCTGTTCCATCCTGGTCAAAGGGGCAGCCATAGCAGTCTTGGTGATTGACACAGACGAGGAACTCGTAGGAGATGACGGAGGAGATGGGTTGCCTGAGTTAGAATAGAATGGCTGTCTCACTTCACCTTGAGCAGAAGTTTCAGAAATCGGTGGAAAATAAGAGGCTTTGTAAATTTTACTGAGTAACAAAGCTAAATTTTCTTCTCCCTTAGAGTAAAGATCATGAAGAATATCTTCAAGAACAGGCAGATTAGTGTGAGTGTATAGAACACCCTTTGAAGGTTTGATGGGTGAGGAATCCAAGGAAGATGAGGAAGAAGCTTCTTTCTGTTGAAAGGATTTTGTATTCAATTCTTTTGGATGGGATGAAACATCAACCTCAAGAACAGAATCAGTAATATTAGAAGAAAATGAAGGTTCTTCTACCTTAGAAACTTGAGATAAATTTTCAATTTCCTGATAATTATGAGTTTCAGCAGCAGGGGATTCAACTAGAGGCTTTTTAGATATGGAAGGATGAGTGTCAATTTGAATACCTGAATCTACTGCCCTTGCAGATCCAGAAGCCTGTCTTTGTAAATCTTTTCCCTTACTAATGATCTCCTCGGGATCAGGAACTGGTGTTGTTAATGGGCCTTCTTGGTTCGCCCTGGTGTGAGCTCTTTTTGGAGCCATTTCGTTTCAATGGAGTCACTAGATAGAAAATTACAACCCAAATGATGTCCAGAATTTGTCTATCATCAAAGCTGGAGCTATGTCGTCTCCCAAGGAAGCTGAGCTTCGATCTCCTCTCCTCGGCAACGGCGCCAATTTGTTAACACTCCAGGAAACTCTCCTAGGCTGTAAGTCAGAGATGCCTAGTAACTCACTCTTTTTGGGAACTATTTTCTTAATAATTGATGTGGTTTTTTGGATCAATATGAATATCTAGGGACTGGACTGTGTCTTTAAGACTGTCTAGTAATATCAAATATCACAAGGCCTTCTAAAAATGCAATCAGACAAGGGTTGATCAAATAGAATAGAAGATAGTTGTTAAACCAAATTATACTCATGTAAAACAGTAAGCACAATGGGTTTAAAAACTAAGGCAATAACTTATGATCCTTAACTTAATCAATCAATTAGTGAGATGACAGTCACATGTATATTGAATAAGCACCAACAAAGAAATCATTCACTCATAAGATATCAAAGAACAGAAAAGAAAGGTCTGAAAACACAGATGAAGGAAGCTTTCAATGTTTCATATATTAAGAATGAGTCTTAGTTACAGTAGCAGCATGTAGAACCCAAAATCGAACCCCTGGTTCATATTCTATCCTAAGATTTATAGTTTTACAAAGTAGTTTTGAGATCCTGAAAACAAGGATCAAATATACTAAAGATAGTAACTCAAAATTCCGTTGCAAAAGATGTGGGATGATCCCAAAAAATGAGGTCAATCCCGGATTTCATGGTCTTTCTCTCTTCTTGATTGTTGGTGAAGTGAAGGATAGCCTCCCAAGGCTAAATGATGACTCTCCAAAAGAGGTAAATTTGAATCTGCAGAGGTGGCAAAGTGTCCTGATTTTTTGTCTTGTCAAAAGATATCAAAAACCTTTAGAACACCTCTTCTTTCCACAATCTGTCAAAAATAATTGTTGGCTTTGTCTTGATAATTCATCAGATGTTCATTCGAAAATATTTCAAACCTTTTCAACTCAAAAAACCTTGATCTCTGCAAAAACTTGATTATTCTGAACATGACAGGCTTTCGGTGGTTAACTTGGAAAGCTTCTGGGTGGGTTAACTACTGAAATCACCGCTTTCGGTGGTTAATGAACAGTCGTCCTATTCGCCTAAACCACCGAAACCGCATCTTTGAGAAAATTTCAAAATTTGTAAAAATGCTCACCTGGATCCATTGTTTTGATGCTCAGGGTTTCTTAGACGAGGAAACCCTTGTTCTTGCAGACCTGTGAACTTCTACTAGTTGTGTGGGGTGTTCTGGTGTGTCCATCATAGTCGTGGCTAAGTTAGCCAAAGTTTCCAATCCAGTCTGCTCCTCTGCTGGTGATTGAAACTGTTTTAACTTTAACCTCATGATCCTGAGTTGTCTATACAGCTTCATGTTTTCTCTGATCAATACCCTGTTTCTATCTTTAATTTTATCATTCTTCTCCTTGAGGGTTTGATTCATTTTGAACAGTTCTGCATTTCTGTCAGTGAGGTCTGTGTTGGATTTTTTGATCACCCTTTCTAGGAATTCCATTTCATAAACATGTTGTAGGAGCTTGTTGATTTTCTGTGTTCTAGCTATTTTAGGCCTGCTTGAGGAGGCTTCTACTTCTGGTTGCCTATGGGCCTCTAGAGGACTTGGTGAAGGTAGATTTGAACGAAAATCTTCACCCTGTTCAGTTTGCATGTTATCATGTGTCTCTGCCACCTCTTGTTCTGATTCTGAATCACTGTAAGGTATATTTAGAAGGTTATTTCCCGTGGTAGGGTTTTTAGACTGTTTACCTTCAAACTGCAATTTTATCTTGATTCCTTTCTTCTTGCCAGGGGATGATTTTATGGGATCTCTTGGTAGTGAGATTCCTTTCCTTTTCCTGTGACTGCTCTTGGGAGTAGGAGTTTTTCTTCCCCTGGATTTCTTATTTTCTGCCTCTGGTGGTCTTTCTGTTTGAAATTCATTCCAAAACAAAAATAATCCCCACTAAATCTGTTTCCTCTGCAGAGCTTCTCTCACAAGAAGAGTAATTAGCCCTTGATGTGATAATCTGATGAAAACCTTAGCAGGATGGGATTTCACTTGTCTTGCCATCTTTGTTAGGGTTTTGTGAAAGAAGTAAGGCAGGTTTATAGGCTCTCTACCTGTGAAATGATTCAGAAGTTTAAAATGATAAAACATTACCCTGTTGTAGTGCCCCTTACAAGTGATATACACCAAAATTGCCTTCAACAGGGACTACCACTTTGGTTCCAAATGAGACATGGGAATATCCTTCTTCCAGATCAAATCTTTATGCACCGGTAGAAAATATGACCTGAATTCAATGTTTGAAAGTGTGGTAGTCTTGAACCAACAATCTCTCGACCTGGGTAAACCTGTGTACTCAGCAATGGCTGCTTCATCAATGATAATCTCCTCCTTGCCAAATTTAGTCATCCTTCCATCATAGGAAATAGCAAACGATTCGGCCACCTGTTGGTGAAATTTGGTTAATTTCTCACAGTATGAAAAAACTCCGGTCTGTTTGAAAAATTCGGCCACCTCCGAGTGAGCTTCTAAATACCATGCTCCATCTACCTCAGATCTCAAAGATGGCCCTACTTTCGACATGGGTCGATGTTCAGTGTGCCTATGATTATGGGGAGTTGGACGTCCAAGGAGACAATGACTCTAGAAATTAGGCAGACAACAAGTATCACTCATGAAAAACCGGTGGAACAGGGTGACACAAATATTAGGATTACCGAGTTCAAAAAACTAACCCAGTTTCGGAGGACAATTTGACTAAGAATATGCCAAAACTTTAGATTTTCAGTGACATTTTCATTTCTGAAACTGAAAGAGGATAGATTATGTTCTTACCTGATAACCCGACTAGGATTACTTGACTCGAGAGTGCTCACTGGACTTAATGGCACTTTAACAATCACTAGAGGAAACGGGATTAGGATTTTCTGAAAATACAATTTACTGATGAAATTGCGAGCTCACGGTTATCTCAGCAACCTCCGGGATTCATAATGACTCATCGAAGATTCAATGAAGGAATAACTAGATCATGATGGCTAGTGTACCTGCGACTGAAATGGAGGGAGGCTCCGTGAAATCATACATGAAAATCACCACCGTGTTTGGATTTTGAAAAGACCAATTGCGGTTGAAAGGACACAGGGACTTCAAGACTTTCAGATAGACACCACGAACGTGCATCCCCTCCAGCATGGCGAGCTTTCGGCAGTTATGTTTTAATAATTGCACCAACTTGACAGCTGGCTCGTGTGAAAGCACGGGTGTTTACACTCTTTTCGTCGTTTGATGAGCAAAAAGTGAGTGCTTACATGCCTAGTTGGGCTCTGCTAGTCATGACAGTTGTATGGTAAAAGGTTAGAAAGTAAACAACAAAGCTATTAACAAGAATTAAACAAAAACTAAATGAAACTATGAGCATAGGAACAAAAATAAAAACAAATGAGAATGGACCAATATCACCAATATATAAGCTGGTCTGATTGATGAAATCCAAAGATACACAATGG
>ML815813.1:0-37882 GCA_009831015.1 Picea engelmannii
CCCAGTCAACCCACATGTCACAATATAATTGGTTGCCATGTGTCATAATATGGTTGGATGGATAGGGTGCCATGTGTCATAGTGTAATTGGTAGATAAGATGCCACATGTCATGATACAATTGGTTTCCATGTGTCATCATATAAGTGGTTTCCACATGGATTTATTTGATTGGTTAATGAATAATGGAGTAAACTTAAGGTAAATTGGTTAAGTGGGAGATGAAACGAGAGTGTGGAAGGAGGGAGGGAAGTGAGGAAGGAGAAATAATGGAGGGAATGCAGATGTAGAGTGAGGGATGAGGAGTAAGGGAGGATTGTAGGTCTGCATGAGGGAGAGAGGGGGGAAGTGAAAAATGGTTAAGTGTGGGTGAGTAGGGAGAGGGGATGGAGTAAGGGAATGCAAAGCAGGGGATAAGGTGTGTGGAGGTAAGGGGGCGGGGGGGTGGGGGTGACGGGAGAAAGGAGTGTAGGTCCGCACCGCAAGAAGTAAATGAGACTAAGGAAAATGGGGGTGAGTGATAGAAACAAGAAATATGGGGATATGGAAACAAGAAATTCAGAAGTGAGACTAAGTATGGAATGGGGATATGGAAAAAATAAATTAGGAAGTGAGACTAAGTATGATATGGGGATATGAATGGAATGAATAAGTAATAAAATAAGACTCAGTAATCAACGTGGTTCGAATGGACATAATTTTATAAAATCTTATTTCAAATAAAATTAGCTGTGTTGCACATGAAAAAAATGCTCTCTGGGCAATTGAACAAAAACATGGATATCTTGAGCATACAAACTCATATTTTGAATATGAAAAATGCGTGACGAAGCTGAGACTAAGGGCTAGACAATGAACTAATAATATTTCAAAATTTTCTTCTTATGATATTGAATTTGTTTTTTTATTCCAAGAGCGGGAAATCGAGGTGTTCAAATATTTTGATCAACATCTGGCTCCAACTATGGGACAATGACCCCCTGTGGGTTGTTGAGAATCCAAAATCCTGGTTTGGATTCCTTCTCCATTGGGATATGAATTCATTTCCAAAATAAATTCTTGTAATTCCTCCTCCATTGTTTCATTGAGTCATATTCAAACATTTCTTCCATCTAGCAACTTCTTTATTGTGCAAAACTTTGATTGAAGAAGAAAAAAAAAACTATGTACAAACTAGGTCTACCTACCCTATGCTACTTGAAGGAAAGGGACATTTTTAGGTGTGAGTAGATTTCCAATGGATCGATTCAAGAATCTAATTAATTTGTGGAATCAACGACATAATTAGGGGACATATCATGACTAGTACCAAAGAGTCAGGGGCGTGTTCAAAGTGTGATGGAGAAAAACAAAACCATATGTGCTAAGGATCTGATGGCATTGCTTGGCCAACAATGCTTTGAAACCATGTTTCAATATAATAAATTCTTGGTTTCTAAATAATTCTATTGTCTTGGGTTGAATGAGGAGTTTCCAATTTGGAAACACTTCATCCTTTTCCTTGTCATTGACCACATTCAAGATTATTGATTCACCAACTATGTCTTGAAATAATTCATCTTTTATGTAATGACAATATTTCCCATCGTTGTTCGCAAGATTAGTTTCTTCCACCAATTGTTCTTTCTGCCAATGCTCTTGTGACTTTTCATCATATGTTACTGTTAGAATAATAGGTATGCTCGTTTCACCATAAACAATATAGCAATATTTTCACCAAACCATAGACACAAAGGCCACCCCCGAGCACCTTAACCTTGACAGATAGAATAATTATAGAAGAAAACCCTAGAACTGATAGCCAACCAAGGTAGCATATCTCTCTCTAGAGTTAACGTACTAGGTAGAAAGTCCAAACCATAACCAAAGAGAAATTCCAAGCCAAAACATAAATGCCAAATGCAGCATCTGCAACTGCAGGATCCTCTCTAGACTTGCACACCACTGGTCTTATGAAGTTGTGAGAGAGTGTGTGACAAATGAGCTCTAGTGCCCTCTTATCTATAGTCCTCCAAGTGACCTAACTGGGCCAACTTCTACTTTTGGAGGCTAATAACTCAATAACAAATAGTCTCTTGAGCCAACTTGTCTCCTAGGATTATTATCCAACGTTTTAGGGTTTCTCTTGCTTCCTGAAATATTCTAGTCTCGTCAGGGTTACATGTAGAGGTTAATACCTCCTGCAACTACCATAATATCAACACTCCCTCCTAGCTAGGGAGGTATTAAAGGCAATGGTATTGAGCACAAAAAGACCATTCAACGAGTAGAATCATCATAGCCACACAGACTATCTCATGGTCAAATCATGAGCACCATGGTCAAATCATGAGCACCATAATCACTATCAATATCATCTGATAGCATCAACTGCATCATCTCTTCGAAGCCATACTCCATTTGAGTAATTAGGCATGATGTTGAATAAGTCGTTCACTCCACAGAGTGATACAAGAATCATTCTTCTAATCTGGACATATGTCCTAGAAGAATAACTGCTCCAATAGATGCTAGAAGCCAGACCATGGGATACAAGGACTATTCTTCTAATCTAGACATACGTCCTAGAAGAATAACTGTCCTAGACCATTTTCCATAGGAAGAATGTCTGTCCATCAACATATTGACTATTCATCTAGCTGGTAATCATCTCCAACACTAGTGATAGTCTTCATGGAAATCAGAACAATTCCATCCAGTAGAACACAATTGTGTCTATCAATAGTACTACACAACTACTACCTAGTGGTACAAACCACTCCTTGTATCACATGTCTACTAACCAGTGACACATAGTCACTATCAGTGGATCACATCCACCATAGTAGAAAACAACTACTGTCCGGAGACATATAGTCTCCACAATAATCATATCATCTGATATCAACCTGTATTAAACAATATAATGATATAAATTGAGTCATATGGGCCATTATTACACTCACATCCGTGAGATCTGGAAGAGCATCTACCCTCAATGGGTAACACATCATCCATGGTATATCTGGACTATTCTTCCCAAGCATAGAAGAATAATTGTCCCTGATTTATGAGCCTGGACCATTCACCTAACTGGGCCATTCCTCCGACACTAATCATAGTGCAACTTGGAGAGAATGAATTTGCCCTAGGGGATGCCTATCCCTGATTGTTGAACCTAGACCATTCACCTAACTAGGCCATTCTTCTAGCACTAATTAGAGTGCAACCTGGAGAGAATGAGTCTTCCCTAGGGAATGACTGTCTGGACCATTTCCTATGGAAATGTCTGTCCTGTACCAACCTCCAAAACAAACCATTCTTCTAAATTTCTCACAACTATGAACTTCAAAAGAATGACTGCTGGACAAAGAATACCATTCTACTTGACCACTACTCAGAGTGATTGCTAAGAAGAATGACTGTCCTAGACCATTCCTCCACACTAGCGACAAGGGGAATCACTGTCTATGGTACATCAACAATCTATCAGACCATTTTCATTAAGAAAATGACTATCAGATCTGGACCATTTTTCCGAACTGGAAAATTCCTGTCCGTTAGAAATCTCGAACCACTTTCTGAACTGGAAAGGAATTTCCCATCCTGGACCATTTTTCGAACTGGAAAAATGACTGTCCATGAATAAAAAAACATATCAGTGCTCCCTCCCAACCTGGGAGTAATCACTTCCTTTTTCAATAAGAAAGTCGTCTCCATGATCCCCAACTTGTCTCTTGAGTACGCAAACTTTTCATCTTGGACAAGGGATTTACCAAAATATCTGCTATATGCTCATCTGTGGATATATAGTGGAGAACCACTTCTCTCTTCTAGACTTTATCAGGGAGAATATAATGCTTGATCTCAATGTACTTCAACCTATCATGGAACATCGATTTCTATGAAAGCTTCACATAGCTATGATCATTACAATATATTATGGTCAAATTCAGCACTTGATCAGATGATCCAAAAATCAACTTATTGCTTTTGTACAAGCATCAAAAGCTGCAATATACTCTGCTTTTGTAGTGTTGATTGAAACAAACTTATATTTCCTACTAGCTCATGACATTGTGGAAAATATCAAACTGAAACATATCCAAGTAGCAATCCTTTTGTCATCTGTATTCTCTGCCCAATCTGAATCGATAAATTCATCTAGTTGTATGTCATAATTTAAATGTCCCACAAAAAAAAAATCCGACTGAGTATTCTCCAAATACATTAACAAGCCAATCAATTGTCAATATAGAGACATGTTTACTGGATTAGAGTCACTTCAACTTCTTCAAATATGTTATCATGGTAGTTAGGCATAGATTTGGAATCCATCATCCTATACTTCTAAGTAACCATTATGATACACTTTATTTGTCATAGGAAGTTTTCACCACACTTCTATTGTATAAGAGATACTCTGCATCAAGTTGCTTGAATCCATACAAGGTCTACTTCCATTTGCATACATGGGTCTCTTTCTGGTATAAGCTTCTTTCTCAATTTTCTTTATTGGGAAGAACAATATTTTACATGTAAATTTCAATCCATGGATACTACAAGAGGTATATCTGTTTTACTGGAATAGACTCTCATCATAGTTTTCTCCCTCCTTCCGGAAGAACCTCTAGTTATGAATATCACATAGCTTCCATTCATAATTCATTTTCACATTTTCTTACATACACTGTTCTTCATCACAACTTCCATTTATTTTTCTTGATTTCTTCTAGTGGGTTAAACCAAGCTGGTAGTCTTATGATTCTTAGTATAATAACTAGTTGTTCTGCATTTTCTTTCTTTCTTGGAATCTTCATGTATTTCCTCATGTTCCTCTTTAGCTTTTGGGTCCTTGAAGTCTTCTATAAATTCCATGCCCTTCCTTCCTGAAGATTCCAAATTCTTCCTTTCATCATAGGAAAATGGATGTAGATGGACAACCAAGGATACTTAAGACTTCTTTTCGAAGAGGACTTCTTCTAGACTTAAACTGAACACATGATGCTTATCATGGCTGCTACTTTCAATGGGAACATGGAAAAATACTTCATAATCTTCACATATTCTTCAATGGATCATATCATTTAGAATTAACTCCCTCCTAATCCTCTCTTCATGCATGAATGCGTGCTCTTCTTTTGGAATTCTCTAATTAGCGCCCTCCATCTAAGAGAGTCCATGCTTCTGTATGCATCCTTATTGCCTTCTGCAAAGTGTCACATGACTTATTCTATTTTCTTCTTTATTACTAACTTCTTTTTGATTTGACTCCTTCTGGGGCTCTTCAAGTTTGATTCTGATTTCAGCCTATCTGGCAGTTGTTACTTATATAATAGATTCCTCAGGAATTTTCCAACATGTTGAGAAAAATATATGAATTGATCTTACTCAAGCATTTTTAGACTTAACTCGGATAAAGAAAAGTAGACGGGAATATCACCCTATGTTTATAGCCAACAAAAATAACATCCTAACTCACAAGTATTAATTACGAGTGCTTAGGCTAGTCTTTTATCAACAAAAAAGCTTGTTGGAAATTCAGTTTTTATGTGATTTTCTGAATGTAACAGTTGCTGAAATAAATGTAAGAACATAATTAAAGACACAAATATGATAATCAAGATAGATGAGACATAAATAAATCCTTTATTTCATTCCAATTCACCAAAGAGTCATTTTATTTACAAAATATCATACAGAAATCTTGGACCAAAGTCAAACTTAGACATCCCCAATGGAAGATACAAAAGGACCTCTAACATAAAACCAAAACTGAACTCTAAAAGCTGGACCAACTTGCCACATATTTATTCCCACTCGACTCTGCACAATAGCCTTTATCAGTCACGAAAATTAATTCACAAACAAACAAGTCTACACAGACTATCAAAGATAGATCAACAACTCTAAAGAAAAAGTGTTTGAATGATTTGATTCAGCCCTGAATATTGCTGTTTACAATAAGACCCTTCTATCATAAAAGCGAATTAGGTTGTGATGAATATATGAATGAACGAAAACTGAACTATCTCAACATAAACTCAAAGAACAAACCTCAGCATGCTTCTGCTTCTATCCTCCTCTTGTTCCTCCCTTCCTTTTTTCTTTTAACAAATTAGAATTGGTTGAAGAAGTTGAACCAATTCATTAGTTAAGTTAATTAAAAGACTCAACTAACTTTAGTTAGGGAGAAAAATAATAATTATAACAAAGGGTCATAATTAAATAATAACTAGTAGGTGGGACCCCTTGTAACTCCCTTTGGTTCATAACAATCATAATAATCATAACATAACCATTAGTTAAACAAAAGACACCTCCTTGTGCCTCCCATTAACATATTCACTTTTGGCAATTAAAACTCGTGAAATTTGAAATTATTTCAAAATAATACTCATATATCCAAAATAAACATGCTGTCCAAAGATCCATGAAGTCAACTGTCATGAAACAATAGATAACATAAAACTCAAAAGCCATATTTCCCAGTCTGCGATGCAACCTTTCCTTGGTTGCTGCTGTCACCTCTTGATTTTCCTGAATTTTCCTTAGGTTGTGCAGAGCCTTTAGGCTTAATCTCGCTGATCACATGGGAACAATCGTCCCTCAAATGCATCCGGGAAGACACGGATTTGTCAGAGTCATTGGAGGGTGAGGAAGGGGCAATAGTGGATTTTCCTTTATTAAGTGCATGTTGGGCTTCAATATTCAATCTCTTGCTAGCATGGGAGGATTGCACTGGTGAGTGATTAGGGGCAGCTTGGAAAATGGGGTTCAAAGGCGGAGGAGCAAGCAAAGACAAGTTGAGCCAGCCATGATGTTGGGAGACTGTCGGGTGGACAATATCCTGCCATCCATCATTTTTAGGAACCTTAGGTTGTAAAGAGACATGAGGAGGTACAGGGATATCGAGGGCTTGCGGGGCTTGGAAGGGAGGCCTTTCAGGCCTAGGTTGGACTATTCCCTGCCCAATCCAATTAAAGAATAATACATGAAACAATTGGCCAAGCTCTTCTGAATTAGCGCCAAAATGTATGGAGAACCTGGGCCTTCTTGGGCCTCAGTTCCAGTTACCTCTACCTATGTTTCCTCAACCATGGCTTCCTCGACTGAAAAAAACTCATCCTGCATGCATGATCAATTAGAAAATAGTCTTTTAAATAACCATACATGACAACTCTTTAAAAATATGAAATAGATTTGGCTCAACAATGTATCAGACTCATGCAATCCAATCCATACAAATTGTTTCACCGTTAATCAATGAGTAGGGGGTTAAAAAGGGTTCTGGGATATGTGAGGGGGCTGTATTGAGAGAAAATATGATATAATGAGGGGGAAAATACATGGCCACTGCTCAATGACAACAACAATCAACTGTAAAGAAAACCAAGAAAACCTCACTTCAATCTACACAAGACATTGCCACCTTCATATTCTTTAACACAAATTCTCTTCACTGCAATCAATCTCAGAACAGGGAGTGAAAAAATGAATATGGGAGGTGACGGGGTTTGTAATTAGCGGAAAGTGAAATAATGGAAGGGAAGAAGAACGATTATTTTTCATGAAATTAATTCAGTGATCCATAACACATTCTGTGAAAGGAGATGCATCGACCATCAATCATTTGACCACATAATAATTTCTGAGCATTTAACTAGTTCACTGTTCATAATCAAATATCCAACACAGTGCCACCACAAGACAATATGTATTCCACACAATTTGTAAGAGATTATGTTCCCTTCATTCACATACTTGCATTTTATAACATTTTACGAACAATACCCATTTCCAATCTACAAACTATCAAAATCAACCACTGCCCATGCATTTCTTCAATCCACAATAATGCTTCAAAAGTCATGTTTCAAATTAACAATGAAGTCACTATCACTGCAATCGGGCCTATCAATTAAATGCAAGTCTATTCATTAAACATGTATAGGAAGTAACCAAAATAGTCAAAACCAAATTGCCACGCCCGAAATGACAATTAATCATACAACCAAAAGCCACCATTTAGACACAAGCTATGCACAGGGTAATTTGCCCAGGCAATGTAGTTCTGCCACTGTAAAAAAAACAATTCAATGTGACTTAAAAGTTGGGCCACTCATCCAAAACGTCTGTCATAAATAACATGCTTGCTTTAACAAGTGATCGATTGCAATAAATAAACATGTTTAAAACTCTGTGAGTATCTATGACTGTGAGAACTCAAGCCCTCTATGCTATACATAGTGCACAACCAACAAAATCCCGTGATGCAACAATTCCACTTTAACAAAAACAAACACACAGTCACAGTAATAACTCAACATTTGATGTTGAGCCATTGATTTAATATAACGTTGCTTCGATTTAGTCACGCCGTGATCGAATATGCTGTGCAAAATCAGGCTTATACAATCAAACAAGCATAAGGGTGCAGTGGATATACTTTCTATAGTTATCTAGTTAAATAATCATTCAGCCCCAAGAAAAACATAGTTACCATGCCCAATATTTAATTTGAAAAACACCATAGACACAACGCGACGTGTGTGAGCAACACCAAGCATTTGTAACCAATGCCAACTATCATTCGAATAATTATTAGTGTAAACACTTGTGACCATATATCAACCAAACAATTAGCCACTGTTGTAGAAAATCAATCAGTCGAACGATCTATGGTAGCTATGCATACCCACGCATCCAATTGAATCGGGGAAGAGGCTCTTTCCATTTACCATACTGATATATTAACATAAGGAGGTTGACTGTATCTTTTGAAAGTGCAATTGGAAATGAAGGGTTTATCCTTATTATCAAAGAAGCAGTAGCCAAATGCCAAACCAACATGACTGCTATATGACCAACTGGGTGAGTCTGTATCCAAGGAAAATGACTATTCATTCAATCCACAATAACCCGTAACAACTTGACGGGCATGACAGTCTCCTCTGTAAGAATCCAGACTGGAGGGTTAAGGGTTTGCCCAGTAGCCATCACCTGGGGAACATAGCCAAATCCTCATAATGGTGGAACTTTCGAGGCCAAGGGTGTGCACACAGAGAGAGACATGACTCATTGCAGACAGGTAACAATCCATGGAAGGGGACCAAAACAAAAGGTGAGGACATGGCAGAGTTAAGAACAAAACACTCACTTCGTGACCCTTAGTGGTGGAAAATGCTGAAGTAAACCCACATAGTGACGCAAAAAACCTTCGACCATTAAACCCATGAAAGCCAGAGACTGGATTTAGTGGTAGTGCGTGAAGATAGCTATCCACCCAAGACTTAAAAAAAAACCCTCCAACTAAACCTGCAGTGGTAACAAAGAGCTATCACCCAGGAAGACCAATAACCTCTACGAACTCAAAATTATTACAGGAAGAACCATCCACTCTTCAACCAAGAACCAAAATTTCACACAGTTGCAACACTTAGGAAAACACAAACCCATACACCTGAGACATTAATCATTTCATAACTAGAGAAGAGACACAAATGGCCAAAACAACGACATACCTTTAATCGAATTCCTTAAAATGAGAGCTAGCCGAGCGGTTCCTTCCCTGCTAAAAATTCAGAGCATAACCACAACAACAAGATCGAACAATAGCTCGACTAGGGTAGCGACCAACGGGAAGAGTAAAGGTGACACACAATAAATGCACGTCGCCTCCACCCATATCTCATTAACTCTACAACACATGCCAACAAATTCTCCATTAACACGATTAATGAACCATGTATCGAATCCATCACCACATTAAAGGCCAATAGCGCGTTCACCACATCCTATTTCACATAATATAACTCAAACAAAATCACATAACCATCAATGCCCATTACTTGGTTAAATGTGCCATCTGTTATCGTGCAGTTTGTGGTAAGGATAAAGGCTAGAGATTTAAGAGGCAAACTGGCGTAACCTGAACCAATCCCACCCAATGTCACCTTAATGGGATGGTTCTTTCTGTTTAGGGAGGTAAGGCCTATGGGAGACGTCCCCGGTGACCTGGGGTTTTGAGAAGGCAAAGGATTGTAAGAAAAAGATAAGTTCCCCCCTCACAAGTCACCACCGAGTAGATAGTCCGGCTAACAACCAATAATAAAGTATAACCCAAAAGAGAGTTACACTTGCCCAAGACAAAGCAACAAGAAACAAATATATGCAAGCTTGCTAACTTGGTTAGTAATTCATATAATAATGACTATTTGATACATATATAGGCAATTGAAAAGTAAATATTGACGAAGTCAATGTTTATGAAATAGCAATGATAATAAATGTTACTTCTTCAATAAATGCTGAGAAAACGTGGCATCCAATGTAACAATCAACACTTCATTTAAGTAATTCCCTTAAATCAACCATTCAATTGCTAAAAAGTGAAACGTTCGTTGCACAATGATGTTTATAGAAAAATATGACGACAACACGTAGTTAGTAGGGTTAGTCCTAGGCTAGAGTTAGAATAGTTAGGGTTTCGTTCAAAGTATTGAGACTGGTTTTGATCATAATACTCACAGGCTAGGTCTTAGATCAATGTGTTTCCTAGGGTTAATGGAGTCAAAGGGAGGACGCAAGAGCTGAAGGATCAAGGAAGATAATAAGGCTAAGGACTGGAGGATTAAGACTTGAGGTGTTACTACAACAAGGCCTCAAGGACAAAAAATATAGGGGAGAGAGGCTCACTTTGGTGTAGGGGAACTATGCCTTAGTGCTCTCTCCTCCTTCCTTAGGTCAATGGAAAAAACAACTAGCTCTGAAAAATGGCATGAGACTAAGACAAGAGGGTTTACAAGGCAATGTGTTTCTATGGCAAGGCTTCACCAGCAAACCCTAGAAAATCGGCTCATCAAGGTGTAGCAGGACTAGGCCCTGATGAGCCTCCTTCTTCTTAGCTCAGAAAAGCAAAACGACTAGCAGGAGAAGATGGGGAAAGAGTGTAGCTAAGGCTAGGATCTTTCTCTCTTCAAATAATGGCTGAAAATTCTTGACGGGGACATGAGACAAGGACCTACAATGTGTGCTTGTCACCTAGGGTTTATTCATAAAATTTATAACAATAAATGCAAGAAATAACAATACAACCATTCAATTAAGAATTTTTGCAGAAATTCACTTACATTTCACCAAGAAACATTATAGCAAACCCTAGTTGTAACACCTTCCATCAAGAAATATGCCAAACATGCCAAAAGAAATCCAAAATGCCTTCCGTCAGCCAAAGAACCCAAGTGTAGCGCTAATTTCAGACCCCACTAATGAGTGAGTGAAAGATCATGATCAAATGAGAGTGACAACCCTCAATATATACTATACCATGAGCTAATTTTACATTTTAGGTCATGAAAAGGCCGACAAGGCCAAAATACTAAAAATCATACTATTTTACATTAAATGACCAAAATTAAACCCTAAACAAGCTAAAGAGAGACATCATGCCCCTTTGAGGGAGATGTTAGCCCCTTCTAGGGTAGATGAAACATCCTGGAGAAAAACGTTAGCCCTCCTTGGGCTTCTCCAGCCTGCCACACGTGCCAATACTGCCAAATCTGCCTCCTAGGACGTCCACAAGGCTGGATGATGTCATTATCATCAAGGGTGACGTCCTAGGCCTTCCAAGGCCAACGCTCCAGTGTAGAGGGCACAACCCCCCTAGGTCAAGCTCTTCCAGGGTGCCTCTGGTGGAACTTCCTCCTCTTCTCCGGTGCAAATCCCCCGATCCACTCTGTCCTGTCTCTGCCTCCTGATGGGGTCTCAACATCCATTTGATGGGCTCTTCAACCCCATGGAGGTCCGAACTGATCATCTCCCCATGTGTACTAGTCCAAAAAGGTACCTGTCCGTCGGGCATGATCCTGCACATCAACAACTATGCCCTCTGTGGGCTCATAAGTCACAGGGATCATAGCAATGTTAATCACATCTCATCATCAAATATTATCAAACATGTGCACAAAATCCCTAATACATCAGTTAAAAGCTCAAAGACATTATAGGAGCCTGCAATACAAGTTTGGAGAAAATGACAGGGTGTCCTATTGGGCTAGTGTCCACTGGAAAAGGAAAGTTTCCGAAAGAGAGCTCATCAGATCCATGTAAGTGGGTGAGGTGGTCAAGGGATGTCCTGGCAAGTGGGTGCAGTGGGAGCAGAGGATGTAGGGTTTTACCTGTGGGTGCCTTGGTAGAAGGCGAGCTGCACCTGTCCTGGATGCAAATCTTTCCAAGCCCATGACTTTATTATTTTATTCTTTATTTCTTTTTCTTCAAGAGGCTAATCAAGGGACACTTCCCTGGTGTGGTGACCAATGGTGACAACGTTACCCACAAGTACTTTTACACAAATGAGAAGGTTGTCTCGTGATGAGACCCCCTTTCCCTTGGCCATGCAACCAAGAGTCATTACCTTGGCATGGTAACCAGATGGTGGTAATGTCATACTACTAGGTACCCATGGACCTAATAGGTTGGCTCGTGATGAGACCCCCTATCCTCTGACTAGGTCTTGTTTTGTTATTTTTACAGGTCCCTCTTGTTTCTTGCTGAGAATCCTTTTATTTCTTTCTCGGGGATCCCTGGGTGATGCATCTCGAGGTTTTATTCTTAGTATTTTATCTTCTACCAGCTCGCTTTTACCTTCTAGGCCTTTAGCCCCTTCTTCCCATGAGGTAAGGTGCAATCCTATAAATAGGTCAACCCATTTCCTGGACAAGTGCAAGGGATAGATAGGCAGGAAGCAAGATGAAAAAGTGGTGTCATGATGGGAGCTAACGATGGATTTTTAGAAGCCCTCCCCAGTGGTAAAAAAAAACCTATGGGCACAGTATTACTAGGGAATGCTGTCAATCCCCCCAGACATGGTCAAGTGGGAAAGCGTAAGATCAAAGCATTTGTTAGAAATAAAAGGAAACAGATGCACATATTCAAAGGTTTTGATGATCAAAGTTACAGATACCATGATACCCAGAATCATTACCTCATGGAGCAAGAGCCATCTCTGACACAAGACCAATCCGATGGTGATGGATGTTGTTACTGCTGAAAAGATAGAGGCGCTGAAATGAAGAAAAGGTGGGCCTTCCAGGGCCATGCTAAAGTTGATCCAACTCTTGGTACTCCATGTCTAGGACTTGTGGGCCTTGAGATATGATCTCCTAGTTATACCTAAAAGTGGGGGATAACATTTGGCTCCAACTCGGGGACATGTGCTCACCGTAGAGCGCATGAGAATCTCAACATCTCTGGCATAACCTATTTACTTGCTTGATATCAATAGCAACATCAATAACCAATTGGGGTGGTAATGCCACCCCAACATACATATAATATATAGACTGAAAAAAATCAATCATAAATGTAAATATAAGGCAAACCACTTACTTGTACTTACCTGTTGGATGGATGTTGGGTGTAGTCAAACAACCAGTGAAGCCAATCCGACAACGTCCCATGATACCTGCCTTTGTGCTTCATCATAAACCAAAATAGTGATACATCAAGCACAAAAATGACATGGGTTAAAATATATATCACATCATTGGAAACCACAAAGTCTAACTCATGGAGGCGGGTGGGAGGGATAAAATCATGCCACATCAATCTCTAATGAAAGTGCTCAATCCACTTTAGGAAGGGGTCATGAAAGATATAAGGTTCAGAACAATGACTCAACAGGTCTGCAAACTGGCTATCTAGGACATCCTCGCACTCTGAAGGGATCAAGAAGGATCTAGTATATGACTGATAAACTTATAAGAGAAAGTTGAAACATTAAGATGATAATATTGAACTTGTAGTTTTCAACCAATCCTTGTATTCTAGGGTTTGTGTTGGGCCTGAGATATGATCACTTTCATGAAGGTTATTATACATTTTCGCTACATGCACATATGCGTTTTTCATCTTTTAAAGGAGCTTTTTGAAGAATTTCATGATAAAATGGTATGATCGCCATAAGGTACATGTATTTCATGTTTAATGATTGAATCAAGTATAATTCATCATGTTTTATGGTTTCCAAGAGCTAATTCACATTTTTTTGGTGTTACAGGGAAAAAACGCACTATGTTTCTAGTTCCGGCACTTGATCTGGCACTTGATCCAACACTCGTTCCGGCACTCATTCCAGCACTCCGTATTGCACAGAAATGGAAGGCGAGTTGGCGGTTATGGAATTGGCGGCCAGTGTTGGGAGAATCGGGAACATGGGTTTTGTTTGTCCTTATCCCCTCCAGCTACTGAGCTCCAGACAACTCAGTTTCAGTTGTCCAAAGAAGGCGATTATTGGCTCGCTCCGTTTTATTTGTTAGGGCATCATTTATTGTATTTTTCCGAAATTAGAAGTGGTTCGACCCTCCCGTGGCCAACCACTTGGTCTGTAAGATTATACATACTGATAGGATGGTCATAAGATTGTTAACCAAGTAGAAGAGCCATTAGATTAGAGACAAATTCATTTTTCTCTGTTTTGGTATTTTACATTGCCAAAATTGTGCCAGAACTGTGTTTTCAAGCTTTCATGGTGAATTCGCCTTGTTAAGTTCATGGTGTGCTTGTAGGAGGTAGCCACGACTTGCTGGGGGGGCCACCAACAGTCTGGTGATTGTTCTTATGTCTGTTTATGAAATTCCTAATTTAATTACTCTTTCTTATTTCCTGTACATGTATATTTTTATTTAGTTAATTAATTTGCTGTAGCTTAATTGTTTTGTTTCTCTTTTGCAGGTTAGATGATGATATGTGTTAGCATGTATTGATTTTATAGGCTAGGAAAAGACTTGCAAGTCTCTCTCTCTCTATACTAACCCCTTGTGCAATTAGATGTTAGAATATGCTTTATTTTATGATTTTGTGGTCTAGTTTAGAACAAAGTTTAATTAGATAGAACAAAGTTTTTAATTTGGGTTTTCCTTTGACAAGGATTGATGGATGGATATATTTAATTCTAGTTTTTAGTTACATCTTTCTTACTTCAGTTTTATATAGATTTCATTTAATTAGTTGTTGGTTAATGTAGATTGTTAATTTACTTTTTAATATCAGTTTTTAATTTTTGTTTTTAGTCATTTCTTTATTATAGTTTGAATGATTAGAGTAGACATAGCATAGTTTTCTTTTACACAATTTCCTTTCATAGATTAAAATGCAATTAAATTTCTTAGTTAAATAATGATGATCTCGTTATGTTGTTGATGGTTTATACATGAATATGCAGGGTATTTAACATTACTTTTATCATGGCTAAGTTTTCATTGGATTGTTTACTCCACACCTTTCATTTTGCCATCGAGATTAGTGTTGAGATTATACCATTGGAATTGTCCTTTGTTGTCAAGTGTCATCGAGATATCATCCGTCACCACCGAAGGCATTCACACAACCACCAACATTATATTTGAATTGTCATAAGTTAAAAGAATAGTTTTCCTGCTTTCATAGATATAGTTTCTTGCTTTCATAGCTTAGGAAATAATCTTATTTGCTGCTGTAGGATAGATAGACTTTGCTTTGATAGATTAGATAGAAGTTTTCTCAAGAATTAGTTGTTAGTGTTTCTTGCTCTCAATAGACTAGATTTCCTTTCATGCATTGCATTGAGAATTTAAATTTTCTTTCATGTAAGAGAAATAGTTTTGCATTAGGCATTTAGTCCACTTGCCTCTTAGGCTAGATAGTTGTTCAATGAGAAGTTTTGCTTGCAGTAGTTAGTTTCCTTTGCTTACTTATCTTTTTCTTTCGTAGGTTAGTTAGTTGCCTTTGCTTACTTGTATTTTTCTTTCGTAGGTTAGTTAGTTGTCTTTGCTTACTTGTCTATTTGCTTTAATAGGTTAGATACGTGGTTTTGCTTACTTGCTTATTTATTTGCTTTCATAGCATAGTTTTTCATTGAATGTAAGTTGGCAAGTTAAAGAAGTTTTCTTTTGTCATTTTCTTATTATGCTTAGTAGTTTTCTTTTGCTTATTGTTAAACTAGTTTGCTTTACACAAAGTTTTCATTTTCTTTCTTAAGAACTATCCATCGACCCTTGACCCAAAAGTACTTAGGTTACCTAGTTTCATTTTTCTTAGTAGGGCTTGCTCATTAGATAGCTTTGCTTGAGTAGATTAGCCTTAGGTAGCTCCATTCATTAGTTAGACTATACTCCTACCAACCTTCTACCTTTGGCATATATTTTTCTACAAATATAAGTTTACTTACCCCGGGTTGACAATTTAATTAAGGGTTTTTAGTGTGTTTTTAGTGCATATATAACACCCATCAGTTTTCTTCAGAGGATACTCAACACAAAATATATAACTCCCAACCACACCCTTCAAGATACATCAAGGTAAGGTAATAAGAGGTGGCTAGAGAAGAAGGTCATGAGAATCCTTCTTTAGGAAAACAATGCTCTTATTCCTAGCAAGACTTGAGCACAATAGTGGTAGATAGTCATCCTCATAGGATAAATCTAAGTGCTCGAAGGAGTACTCATCAAATCCTTCAAGGTAAGATCGAAAATTGGTAGGAAAATACAGTACTTGGTCAACCTTGAGTGCTTGGGGAGCATCGATAAAAATCTCATCTCCTTGTTGCCACTAGTCAAGAGTAACTTGCTGTGATAAGTGAAAAGGCAACACTTGGAGATGACTCTCTATGTCATAGATGGGATCCATATCATAACTAATTGCATCCGACCTACGTCTCCCAACATGTATGAACTCATCAATGTTATCAACTATGTCATTATCGGTATCATAACATGCAGGATTTGAAGCATTCAAGGACTTGCTTATCTCCTCCTCATCTTCCCTATCAAAAAGTAGAGCATCATCATAAACTAGGGGAGGAGGGAAAGTTACTGCTTCTTCTCGTGCATGAGCTTTGAGGACTTGGGTGCTTTCAACATGCGTTATGGTCTCATCCTCAGGAAGTACCCCTTCATATTCAATTTTGCAGCAAGGAAGGTCTACTTCTTTCAGGGATTCCGTTTCTCCTTCATTTTCTCAATCATGGGACAAGGTGTTATCAGAATCCTGAAATGGAAAGAAACTAACCTCATCTTCCTTTTGTTGTGCAGGAGAAAAGGGCTCTTGGATGGCCTCATCAGAGGGAGGAGAACAAGTTGGCACTTCATCACATTGCTTAGGTTCTTTCTCCTTAATCACGTCTTCATTCTGCTAGTAAAAAACTTGTTCTCTTCTTTCTTGGGGTTCATCAGTAAAGGTTTCAAGGGAAACTAGTTTTATCAAGATGAGAGTGTCCATAGTACGGTCATTGATTTTGGACAAGGAGAGATTTACCTCAATTTGAATGGCCATGTTGTGAGCTTCTGTAAGTGTTTTTGGACCCTTTTTATTTAGGAGGAAGCTTAAATTACCTAGAAGTCCATTGGTATAGAGATACATGAGGCACTTGCCTTTAGGATGATGGATTTCAGGAATCTGGTATAGAAACCTTTGAAACCTAACCCTGAAAACTCTGACGGTCTCATCCTCTCTTTGTTGTATGTATTCGAGTCCTTTTAGTAATGATTGGATATCTTCCAATTTCAAATCCCACCTCACAAGAAAGATTTCTTCAAACTGGTCCATAGATATGATGCTGGCAACTGGAAGATTATCATACCATCTTATAGCCTCTCCATGTAGAGTGGCAGAGAAGAGTTTCATTACCAAGTCTTCAACATCATCATTGGCAGGGTGGTGCTGAAAGAAAGCCCACAAATTTCTCATATGATGATCAGGTCTTTCTCCATCGATGCCAACGAATCTAGGGAGCCATATTTTATACCAGGGGAGAATTTGTCTAAGATATCCCAAGATTTTACTCATGTCTAAAGGTTTGTAGTTCCCCGGATCCCATTGTGAAGTCATAGTTGGCTTCGTCATTAGTGGAGTCGCCAGATAAGTTTCTTGAAACTATCAAAAGATAAGGGAAAACACCCAAAATGGAGTCGCCAGTTAAGCTTGTAAGATAAAGGCTCTAGAGGCAAGGCTTACCAAAAGTTGTCGTCCTTGAGGAAAGTTTGACTCAGTGTTCCCCAACAACAATGCTAATATGTTATCGTGCAGTTTTTAGTAAGGATAAAGGCTAGAGGTTGAAGAGGAAAACTGGCGTAACTAGAACCAATCCCACCCAATGTCACCTCAATGGGATGGTTCTTTCTATTTAGGGAGGTAAGGCCCAGGGGAGATGTCCCCGGTGACCTGGGGTTTTGAGAAGGAAAAGGATTGCAAGACAAAGATAAGTTCCCCCCCTCACAAGTCACCACCGAGCAGGTAGTTCGGTTAACATCCAATAATAAAGTATAACCCAAAAGAGAGATACACATGCCCGAGACAAAGCAACAAGAAACAAATATATGCAAGATTTCTCACTTGGTTAGTACTTCATATAATAATGACTAACATATATAGGCAATTGAAAATTAAATATTGACGAAGTCAATGTTTATGAAATAACAATGATAATAAATGTCACTTCTTCAATAAATGCTGAGAAAACGTGGCATCCAATGTAACAATCAACACTTCATTTAAGTAATGCCCTTAAATCAACCATTCAATTACTCAAAAGTGAAATGTTAGCTGCACAATGATGTTTATAGAAAAATATGACGACAACACGTAGTTAGTAGGGTTAGTCCTAGGGTAGGGTTAGAATAGTTAGGGTTTCGTTCAAAGTATTGAGAGTGGTTTTAATCATAATACTCACAGGCTAGGTCTAATATCAATGTGCTTCCTAGGGTTAATGGAGTCAAAGGGAGGACGCAAGAGATGAAGGATCAAGGAAGATAATAAGGCTAAGTACTAGAGGATTAAGCCTTGAGGTGTTTCTACAACAAGGCTTCAAGGAAAAAAACCCTAGGGGAGAGAGGCTCACTTTGGTGTAGGGGAACTAGGCCTTAGTACTCTCTCCTCCTTACTTAGGTCAATGGAAAAAATGAGTAGCTCTGAAAAATGGCATGAGACTAAGACAAGAGGGTTTACAAGGCAACGTGTTGCTATGGCAAGGATTCACCAACAAACCCTAGAAAATTGGCTCATCAAGGTGTAGCAGGAGTAGTACCTGATGCGTCTCCTTCTTCTTAGCTCAGAAAATCAAAATGGATAGCAAGAGAATATGGGGAAAGAGTGTAGCTAAGGCTAGGCTCTTTCTCTCTTCAAATAATGGTTGACAAGTCTTGACGGGGACATGAGACAAGGACCTACAATGTGTGCTTGTCACCTAGGGTTTATTCAGCAAATTTATAAAAATAAATGCAAGAAATAACAAGACAACCATTCAATTAATCAGTTTTGCAGAAATTCACTTACATTTCACCAAGAAACATTATAGAAAACCCTAGTTGTAACACCTTCCATCAAGAAATATGCCAAAAATTCCAAAAGAGATCCAAAATGCCTTCCTTCAACAAGTGCGCCTCACAATTTCAGCCAAAGAACCCAAGTGTAGAACTAATTTCAGACCTCACTAATGAGTGAGTGAAATATGATGATCAAATGAGAGTGACAACCCTCAATATATACTGTACCATGACCTAATTTTACATTTTAGGTCATGAAAAGGATGATAAGGCCAAAATACTAAAAATCATACTGTTTTACATTAAATGACCAAAATTAAACCCTAATAAAGATAAAGAGAGATGTCATGTCCCTTTGAGGGAGACATTAGCTCCTTTTAGAGAAAATGCAACATCCTTGAGCAAAACGTTAGCCCTCCTTGGGCTTCTCCAGCCTGCCACACGTGCGAATACTACCAAATCTTCCTCCCAAGACGTGCACAAGGCTGGATGATGTCATGATCATCAAGGGTGAAATCCTAGGCCTTCCAATACCAATGCTCCAGTGGAGAGGGCACAACCCCCCTAGGTCAAGCTCTGCCAGGGTGCCTCTGGTGGAACGTCCTCCTCTTCTCCGGTGAAAAGCCCCTGATCCATCTCGTTCCTGACTCTGCCCATTGATGGGGTCTCAACATCCATATGATGGGATTCTCAACCCCATGGAAGTTTGAACTGATCCTCTCCCCATGTGTACTGGTCAAAAAAGGTACCTGTCCACCGAGCATGATCCTACACATCAACAACTACACCCTCCGTGGGCTCATAAGTCACAAGGATCATAGCAATGTCAATCACATCTCATCATCAAATATTATCAAACATGTGCATAAAATCCCTAATACATTAGTTAAAAGCTTAAAGACATTACACGAGCCTACAATACAAGTTTGGAGAAAATGACAAGGCGTCCTATTGGGCTAGTGTCCACTAGAAAAGGAAAGTTTCTGGAAGAGATCTCTGTTGAGTGCTCAACACACCCTAAAAGTTCTGTGACCATTTCCTTTTGGGTACCACCTTGTTTTCCACCTTTGATTGTTCTCACCTTGGTCTAAGACTAATAATCCACTTATCTTATATGTTTCATGTCTTAAGTTTCTCTTGAACATACAACAAAGAACCATCTTAAGAGACACAATGACTACTCAAGGAATCAACGACCCAAAATTTTCGCGACTCTCTAGAGAAGTTCAGCATCGGTGAAAGCTTAAGGTGGCGAAAATCATTTTGAGAAGTCAAAGTAGCTGAGTACTGAACTTCGTCGGTGTCAGACGATAGTAGTGTTTCTTTCTTATGAACAACTTCAGAAAGGATTTCGTTGAAAGATGACCTTTTCAGGTTCAGTAGAAGAGTGCGATTATAAGCGTCGTGCATAGATAAAGTGACATTGCCGACCACCGAACTCCCGAAACAAGTTCGGTATCGGCGATGGAAAACTAATTGTTTCCCTGACATGATAATTACTCCTACTTCCCGGTATCGACAGTTGTGGCCTCTAGTATTTTCTCAAGTAATTTTGGTGCAAGTGAGAATCTAAGCCTGGTTTACATATGAATAGACAACCCCGATGACTCGGCTAACCGGCCCATTCGCCGTAAGATTACAAAATTTTACAAAAGAAGAAAGACAAGGAGATATTAAGCAACACTTCGAAGAATGTGGAGTGAGAACCCGCCAAATATATGTCTCCTATGCACTGGTCCTCTCTCAGATTGTCTTTTTCACTTTGTGATGTCTTATGTTCCACTGTCGCTGCCATCCTCTACACCTTGCACAACTGCACAATCATGTATTGCATTTCCCGAAGTCGTCTCTGCATCCAAATGGTGCTTCCTGTGCGACCTTGCGACAATAGTATCCCTTGGTTTTTTTCCGCCAACTGACATCGTAGTCCTCTATTCTCTTGGTAGAGCTCGATTATTGCAAGTTGAGCCTGCTCTAATTGCTGAGCGGAATTTTCGACAGAAGTACCCAACGCTTCTACCCTCCCCTTTCTTCTCCTACCTCCTTTTTCAGCAGTCCCGAACAACTCCGAATGGTTGGTAAGTATCACATACTCCTCAAGGGTTGGACATGCACTCAGTTTGGCCTTGGGGTAGTCCTCCTCTCCTTCCTAGGCCTTCCTCTTCTCTGCGGTTTTGGGCCCGAAGAAGGCACAATCTCTAGCATGGCTCTTTTGGACATATCTGCGACCATCCCTAGCTCCTCCGTGGAGGCTGGCACTGCCTTTGGGCAGATACCTGTACCTCTCATTGGAGTCTCAAGTACACAAGAAGCCAACAAGAAAGAGTCCCAGGCACGCTAGGGCTGAGACCTGGCACTCCGACTACTTTGCAGACCTCGTCCCATGTTTGAAGGGGATCCCATAATTGAAAAAAGCGTAAGGAACTCAAGGCATCTGTGGATGATAAATAATTTATGGACATGACGTTTCCAAGATGAACTTACCAAACAAAAATTCCAGGGAATACGAGCTCGACATATACGTAGAATTTCTCACAAAGCTCATGGAATTTATAGAGAAATCAAGGAGCGACACTAGGCATGCCAACATAATATCCGTGCCTCACGACATGATGTTTGGAAAAATCAGCACGCCACAACTGATCGAATGATGCGATCCAGAACATGAAAGCGCCACCAATCAGGGTTGCAGGAAAATGTGCGGTACGATCCTTTTGATCCTTTGAATTTACGAACCTCTGTTATTGATGAATGATGCTTGGCACGTTTGGTGGTACGGTTTCTGGAGGCATTTACGAATTTCGTTTTACGATATCCGACCTCTTGGAAGCACACACGCGCTTAACTTGTCCTCGACACCCTTTTTTTGACCCCAAAGGTCAAGTAACTACTATGATAATTTATGCATTCATGACTATCGTATTTGATTATCCACACTATGGCATGATGATGTAGTCATTTAAACCAAAGAGGAGCGACGACTTCACAGGTCACTCAAAGGAAGCGTTTGGGATCACGTAAGTATTAAAAATGATTGAGACTAGCAAGCTACGTAGGTACGTGTTCATCTTTTTGTTTGTTTATGTCTTATCATAGGTTGCTTAATTGCTAAATTACTTATGTTTTAACTATAGGAAGAAACTTTCCGATTACTAACTAGAGTCTGTCCTGTGACCCCACCGAAGAATCGAAAGAAACAACGAAACTGAATCACCGAAGCGATGAAGTATGTCGGGCTCCCCGATATCAGCATCCCAAATATGTTGATTGACCTAAACGGAGTAATCAAGATATGCACCGAACAAGATGTGTTATGGGTTGAAGAATGCACAAAGGTCACTGATGGAAAGCCAGGGTAGGTACAACAGTTCTCAGGACATCCAATCAAAGCCAGAACCATGCTTCAGAATTGAACTTCAGCCTCACAAAATATCAGGTGCATGCAACAGACATTAGGGGAATATATGCGGCTCCAATGGAACAACACAGATTTCCATGGGTCAACACTTGTGAAGAACTCTTTATCAGATGGTCTGATTATGAAAGAGCCCACCCTTTTCAAGAAACAACTCAGGTGGACTGTTGAAATACTGTTATATGATAACGCCACGCGGTGATTTTTGATTAGCTCAAATTGTATTTTACCGTTAATTACTGTTAATAATTTCTATTATAAATAGGAACATCGACCGATGGTCAAAGGGTCGATGGTTGTTGTAAGAACAATTTTTATTTTGGTTGTTGATAATTATTTTGAGACTGCTATGAATTAAGAATCCCTTCTGGACCAAAGACGAGCTATTTTTCATCATATGTATGTGATTGGAGTTGGAGAAGAATTACTTCCTTTCCTGTTCCATGAATGTTGCAGTGAATGAGTAAGAGCAATTAATTCTATTGTCAAGTTACCTGGTGCAATGTTTTGATGTTCTTTGCTTTAAATGATGAAAGTAAATCATTGTGCTTCTATGTGATGAATGTCTTGGTGGATGAATTATTTTGCTTACCGTGATCTTGCTTACATATGTGTTTCTTTTTTTTTATGCTAAGTAGTTTACCTCAGATATATGATGAGTTTCTTGGTAGATGAATTATTTTTCTTGACATGATCTTGATCACATATACATTTTCTTTCTGTTAAGTAGTTTTCTTAGACAGTAGTCGGATGCTCATTCGGTTAGAGTATTAGTACTAGGCCCCTCTGGCATAAGATCATTGTCTGCATGCTCGAGCAACGGGTTATCCCAAGATGGACCCCTTCCCAATAGTTAAAACTTTTGTGTTGTCTTTGTCAAGTTGGTTTATATTGGCTTGCATATCTTGCACCAACCCCCATCTAAGAGAGAATATAGAGAAGAACTATCCCAAGTGAAGGAAGATCCTTCACCCGAAAACAAAAAAGCTCATCGATAATTTGACCAGATCATAATATCTGGAGAACCATTCCACTCCAAATGCTGCAGAGTCTGATTGGGCCTCGGTGGCGGGTTTGGTTCCTGCTGTTGAGTCAGGGGATTTAGTCCCCATCAATAGAATTGGCGCTAGAAGGAGGCCCTGAGAATGAATGGTTGGATATGCAAGTTTCCTGACATTTCGAATAGCCTATAGATTCGTAATGAACTGCATGCATGGCTAGTCATCCAATAGACAACCCACCTTTACCGAGTACTCCTGAAGAGGATAACTCACTCCACTCCGAGGAAGGATATCTTCACCTTGAAATACCTTACACCCTTCCTCACGAGGAAGTGAATCATTTTGGAAGGATTACTAGAGCCTACACTCGACAAATCGACAGGTTTCCCTTCACCCCCATCCTCCCTCGAAGAAAACAACAAAGCAGACTAGTAGTCAACACTCCCAACGAAGTTGTCGTACATTCCGTCGAATACTTAATAGATTTCGCGATCACCGAAATCCAATAACCTCTTGATGTCATACTCGAGACGCCAGTCAACAACATCTCCAAACCTAACGACCTTTCGGAAGAGGAAGAGCCTGACTCCGACTCTGAAGATATGGAAGGGAACAATGGTTGTGAGGAGGAGAGAGAAGTTCCACTTCAAGACAACCAGCCTTGGTTGACTGGGGACGCTGTGGCTGTCCCGGGACAAGTACACAATCTCCCTCGGCACCCGAAAAAGTTGCTTTCCAAGTATGATCCTAAAACCTCAGGATTTCCAGAAGATCATATCAAGAAATTCATACTCGTGATCATGCTTATGAATGTTCAACATGAAGACATAGTATGCAGACTTTTCCCCTACACGTTTGAGAACTCGGCTTCCACATGGTATTTTAATTTGCCAGTAGGATCCATAACTAGCTGGACTAAGTTCCAAAAGGATTTCGTAGAGAAATTTGCCGAAGAAACTACCATGGGATCCCTTATGGTTGAATTATTTGCAGCCACCATGACCCCGAAAGAAAGGGTCAAAGATTTCAATCAAAGATTCATGACTATCCTAAACAAATTTCAGCTCGTGGCGAAACCTACTCAAGAGTTTCAAATCGAGGTCTATGCCAACGTGCTTTCGACCTCTATTTCAATGGTCATTAAGAGAGCCGCTAAGCAAAACCTCGCAAAGAATTTCGAAGAGGACAAGATGATAGAGTTCCAGATGAAAGGATGTAAAGAAGGCCATGCCTCTCTGGCGAGAAAATAAAGCCAACCCCCTCCTAGGAGAGGACTCCTCTTGACTAGACCGTCGGGGAAGCCGGCTGAAACAACTCATGATAAAGGTAATGGGGATATAGAAGACCTGCAATGCATGGTCAAGAAACTATCAAATGAGATTATATATATGAAAAGAAATGTGGGTGAGGGAAACCAAAGCCAAAGACCCTATAAGCCTTTCTTTAAAAGAAACCATCCATTCAAAGCAATTGAACCTCCCCCAGCCAACCTAAAAATTGATCTAGGGAATGTTGCGTTTGATTCTTTCTATACTTACCACCAAGAGAACCACTCATAAAGGGAATGCCCTTAGTGGGTCCACGCCATGAATTTAATGGACAATCATTTTCTAGACGAAGTCTGTCTAACCGAACCATCCAGCAGTTCGGCCTTTAATATTGCCGATCAGGAAGAGGCTGACCCACCACAAGACACGTCCATGCTGATATGGGATCCTGACATGATCACGTCTTCGAATGATATTTTTAAATCTTAGGGACCACCCACAGAGATATCGATGATACAGACACGTAGTAAGGGTCAACTTGACCCAAAAGATATCGATGCCACCCGTGCCTCACAAAGTAAATTAACTCCCAATCGCCCGAGAATACATTTCGCTCCCGGTAACAAACCTATAAGTATCCATACTCATGATTCTCCTAAATTAGATTACAATGTGGTAGAATATTTGAAGAAGCTGAAAGCTAATGTATCGGTTATGGACATATGTAGAATCCCTCAACAGAAATACCTTCTGTTGCAAGCTCTAAGTTCGGTAAAAAACCCGACCATTGGCGATGGTCAGGAGAAGAATCTTCCCCCTACAAATTTGGCAAGAAAACCAACGATAAACACCTACTCAAAAGGCAGGAAGGAGAGGCCTTTTGTACCACCTTTCCTTTTAACGTTCGAAGTCTTCAACAAGAATCTCCACAATTGTCTGGTAGACTCCAGGGCATCTTCTAATGTCATGCCCTTCGTCGTTTGTAACAAATTAGGTGCTGTCCCTCTAAAAAGTGATAAGCATGTCATACAACTAGACATGACCCAGGTCAAGGTCATGGGGGAACTCAAAGATGTGATGATCAGGATAGCCACTCATCCTAATTTCGTGCAGGTGATTGAAATCATTGTGGTGGATATCCCCGAGGCATATGGGCTATTATTGAGCCGAGATTGGTCCAAAAAACTAAACGGATACTTTAGCATAGAATGGGCACACCTTTGGCTACCGTTGAAGGGATACAAGAATATGATCAAAATCAATAGGGAAAGATACCTGAAACATACGGTCACTGACCTGGAAACCCCGAACGAACCAACCTCTACCGATTTTCCCATACTAGGGAACTATTCTTGTGATTCTCACTTTGGCAATTTTTCTCCTCTCCTGTCCAATGTTTCGCTTACTGAAAACTCCGAAATGACCTTTCAAGAAGAATTCCCGATGTCAATGGAATATTCTCTCTTTTGTCAAAACCTAGTGTTAGGTGTTCCTGAAGAAAAGATCGAAGAGCAGAACATTGATTGGGATAGAAATCGTCACTCGTGAATTTGGACCCTTTATTTTGATGGATCCAAGTCACAAGAGGGTTCAGGTGCAAGGTGCATCCTCATCGATCAAAAGTGTAAACACCTTTTCTTGTCTTGTAGACTAGAATTCGAGTGCACCAACAACACTACCGAGTATGAAGCCCTGGTACAAGGGTTAAAGAAAGCCATAGATCTTAATGTCAAGGAATTAAAGGTGTTCAGAGACTTGGAAATCATCATTAGACAAGTGAGAAACACTATACGCTGCAACTCCCCTCATCTTAAGAAATACCAAAAGGAGGTGCAGAGGCTGATAGAACGCTTTGAAGCTTTCAATATCACTGTGATCCCTAGAGAGAAGAATATCCTTGTTGACTCCTTAACCACCGCTGCTTCAACACTCTCACCTTTAGAAGATTACAAAGCCTCCCGATTCACTATAGAACTGCTCTACAAGCCATCGGTACCTAATACTATTTCTAATTGGAAAGTCTTTGAGGGGGATGAATAGATCATAAGCTTCTTCACTAATCAAGACAACTTCAAATACCTTGCTATAGACGATGAAGAGTTCCAATAACAACTAACAAAAACCAATCCTTAGGAGGGTCAACACACGGATAAACCAAAGGCTCACACAATTCCAAAAGGGATAGCGAATCTATAGAATTTGTTTGATCTAAAGGAATGATTCAAAGGACCTAAAAATGCAAAGACTGGTAGCTCCTGTCCCCTCCACGAAACTGTAAATCTTGGAACCCTAGACAACCCAAAGTATGTGAATCTTGGCAAAATGATATCTAAAGAGGAGAGGAAATCCTACCTCAAATTATTCAGACAATACCAAGATGTGTTCACTTGGTCCTATAAAGATTTGAAAACGTATGATACCTGCATCATTCGACACACCATCTCGTTGAAACCCAAAATCAAACCTTTTCAACAGAAGCTCCGGAAGTACCACCCATCCTTGGAACCCCTCATGTATCAAGAGTTAAGGAAGCTTTTAGATGCGAAGATAATTTTCCTAGTTAGACATTCTGCCTGGGTAGCAAACCTTGTTCCAGTAAGGAAAAAGTCAGGAGAAATCCAATTATGCATAGACTTTCAGAATCTCAACAAAGCTTCAGAAAAGGACAATTATCTCATCCCGTCGATGGAGCAACTCCTATAGACCGTGTCGGGCTCGGAAATTTTCTCCCTTCTAGACGGTTTCTCAGGATACAACCAAGTGTTGGTTTCAGAGGAAGACCGATTAAAAACTACCTTCAAGACCAATTGGGGAACCTTCTCTTATAAACGCATGCCTTTCGACTTGATTAACGTAGGAGCGACCTTTCAAAGGGAAATGGATGTGGCATTTCGGGGACTTATAAGTAAGTGTGTGGTAGTATATTTAGACGACGTAATGGTGTATTCGAAGAATAGAGAAGAACACATCCAACACTTAAATCTGATTTTTGAAAGATACCGAAAATACAGTATATCACTCAATCCTCAGAAAACTATATTCTGTGTTGAAGAAGGTAAGTTGTTAGGTCATATTTTATCTCAAGTGGGAGTTCACATAGACCCCGAAAGGATGAAATCCATAGCTCATCTCCCGCTACCCCATAATAAGAAAGCTATGCAGTCTTTTTTCAAGCAAATTAATTTCATAAGGAAATTCACCCCCAACTTCGCCGAAATCATCAAACCCTTACAAAAAATGATTCACAAAGATTCCGAGTTTAAGTGGGATGATGAACGAAAAGATGCTTTCAACAATATCAAATCTGCTATATTCTGGGCCCCGGTATTGTGAAGTCCCAATTTCAATAGATATTTTAACCTTTATACTTTCGCCTCTGACCAATCGCTAGCTGCGGTTTTGACTCAAAAGGACGACGACAACAATGAAGCCTCGGTGTCATTTATGAGCACCAACCTTCAAAGAGATGAGATCAATTACCCCTTCGTAGACAAGAAGGCCTACGTAGTCTATAAAGTATTAAAACATTTTAGGCCGTACATCCTCAAGAATCACACCAAGGTGATTGTGCCACACCCTGCAGTCTGATCCTTGTTTACCCAACAAGAAATGGGAGAAAGAAGAGGGAACTGGATGGAAATAGTCCAGGAATTTGATATAGATATAAAGCCCGCCAAGTTAGTAAAAGGACAAGGTTTAAGCAAGCTCGCAATCGAAGCTCAAGATCAAGCAAACCAAGATCCGGGGTGGGATAATGAAATAACACTGTGGTGTGGTGAAGCAACATACATTTCCCCGGGAATGGATTTCTGGTACAAGGATTTGGCTCATCTATTACATCAAAATTTTGTCCCAAAAACCTCAACCCCATAGGAAGGAGAGCTCTCCGATTAAAATCTGCACAATATTGCCTCATAAATTTGGTACTCTTCTGGATAAACTATGATGGGGTATTACTGAGGTGTCTCAAACGCGAAGATGCCGATAAAGTGTTGAAAGAACTCCATGATGGCCCCGCTGGGGGATTTTTTGCAGGAAACACCACCGCTCATAAGGTTCTGAGAGACGACTATTATTGGCCCACTTTGTTCAAAGATGCTCATGCTTAAGATAGGAATTGTAAAACTTGTCAAATAAGTGCCAGGAAGGAGAGAAGGGAAACAATCCCACTTCAGCCTGTAACCGTCTCTAGACCTTTTGAGCAGTGGAGGTTGGATATCATAGGAGAAATTACGCCCAACTCTTCAAAATTGCACAAGTATATTCTTACTACCACCGACCATTTCACAAAGTGGACAGAAGCCATGACTATTTCACCGAAAATAGTCATCCAATTTATAGAACAACAACTAATTACAAGGTTTGGTGTTCCTTCTATTTTGGTCTTTGATAATGAAGCCTAATTCTCCTCTACCCTATTGGTAGAGTTCGCTCTGGACAAAGGAATCATAATCAATCACTCTGCAAATTATTACCCACAGGGAAACGGTGTGGCAGAATCAACCAATAAGAATCTGGTAAGGATACTAAAGAAGACAGTTGTGGATAACCATAGAAATTGGCATAACCAACTGCATAATGCCCTATGGGCTGATAGGGTCACACCCAAAGAAGCTATAGGGAATTCCCCGTACTTTCTGGTCTACAGACAGGAAACCATCCTCCCAAACAGGATGTATTTTCCATCTCTCCAATTGGCCCAAGATTCTAACGAAGAACCATCCTCATCCATGCAACAAAGAATCAACATCCTTCTTATGCTGGAAGAAGAGAGAGAAAAGGATAAGTAAAAAATTTTGGCTCATCAACAGATAGTGAAAATATGGTTCGATAAGCATAAAGCTAAGGAAAAGAAATTTGAAGTAGGAGATTTAGTCTTGAAGTGGGACAGGGAAAATGAACCCAAAGGGAAACATTCCAAGTTTCAGAACCTATGGCCTGGACCTTTCCAGGTGGTTGAGAAGATTGGGGTAGGTACTTACCGGTTGAAAAATCTGAGGGGGGAACCCGATACTCTCCCAGTAAACGACCAAGCCCTAAAACAACACTTCCAATAATAATAATAATAATAATAATAATAATAATAATAATAATAATATGTATATATATGTATAATTTCAGGTTAATGCGGTTAAAAGGAGCACCAGAGATATTTGCTGCCTGAAACAAAGATTCTGGGTTCGCCCAGTGAATCACCATTTGTTGAGTTCTCAACACACCCTAAAAGTTCTGTGACCATTTCCTTTTGGGTACCACCTTGTTTTCCACCTTTTATTGTTATTGTCCGGTCTAAGACTGATAATCCTCTTATCTTATATGTTTCATGTCTTAAGTTTCTCTTGAACATACACCAAAGAACCATCTTAAGGGACACAACAACTACTCAAGGAATCAACGACCCTAAATTTTCCCGACTCCCTAGAGAAGTTCAACATCGGCGAAAGCTTAAGGTGGTGAAAATAATTTTGAGAAGTCAAAGTAGCCGAGTACCGACCTTTGTCAGCGTCAGACGATAGTAGTGTTTATTTCTTACGACCTTTTTAGGTTCAGCAGAAAAGTGAGATTATAAGCATCGTGCATAGATAAAGTGACATCGTCGACCGCCAAACTCTCGAAACAAGTTCGGTACCAATGAGGGAAAACTAATTGTTTCCCTAACATGATAATTACTCCTGTCGCTCGGTATCGATAGTTGTGGCATCTAGTCTTTTCTCAAGTACTTTCGGTGCAAGTGAGAATCTAAGCCTGGTTTACATACGAATAGACAACCCCGACGACTCGGCTAACCGGCCTGGTCGCCGTAAGATTACAAAATTTTACAAAATAAGAAAGACAAGGAGATGTTAAGCAACACTTTCAAGAACATGAAGCGAGAACCCACCAACTATATGTCTCTTGTGTGCTGGTCCTCTCTTAGATTCTCTTTCGCACTTTGTGATGTCTTATGTTCCACTGTTGCTGCCATCCACTGCACCTCGCGCAACTACACAATCATGTCTTGTGCTTCTAGAAGTCATCTCTGCAGCCAAATGGTGCTTTTTGCGTGACCTTGCAACAACGATATCCCTTGGTTTTTTCCTGCCAATTGACATTGCAGTCCTCTATTCTCTTGGTAGAGATTGACTATTGCAAGTTGAGCCTGCTCTAATTTCTGAGTGGAATTTTCGACGGAAGTACCCAACACTTCTGCCCTCCCCTCTCTTCTCCTGCCTCCTTTGTCAGCGGTCCTGACCAACTCTGAACGGTTGGTAAGTATCACATACTCCTCAAGGGTTGGACATGCACTCAGTTTGGCCTTGGGGCAGTCCTCCTCTCCTTCCCGATATTTCTTCCTAGGCCTTCCTCTTCTCCGCGGTTTTGGGCCCGAAGAAGGCACAGTCTACAGCATGGCTCTTTTGGATGTATCTTGCGACCATCCCTAGCTCCTTCATGGATGCTGGCACTGCCTCTGGGTAGATACCTGTACCTGTCGTTGGAGTCAAGTACACAAGAATCCAACAAGAAAGAGTCCCAAGCATGCTGGGGATGAGACCTGGCACTCTGGCTACCTTGCAGACCTTGTCCCATGTTTGAAGGGGATCCCATAATTGAAAAAAGTGTAAGGAACTCAAGGCATCTGCGGATGATAAAGAATTTCTAGACAGGACGTCGCCAAGACTAACTTACCAAGCCAAAATTCCAGGGAATATGAGCTTGACATATATGTAGAATTTCTCACAAAGCTCATGGAATTTATAGAGAAATCAAGGAGTGACATTAGGCGTGCCAACATAATATCCATGCCTTGCGACATGATGTTTGGAAAAATTGGCATGCCACAACTGATCGACGAATGCGATCCAAAACATGAAAGCGCCATCGATCGGGGTTGCAGGAAAATGTGTGATACGATCCTTTCGATCCTTTTGAATTTTCGAACCTCCATTATTGATGAATGATGCTTAGCACGCTTGGTGGCATGGTTTATGGAGGCATTTAACGACTTTCTTTTAACGATATCCGACCTCTTGGAGGCACACATGTGCTTAACTCATCCTCGATGCCCTTTTTTCGACCCCAAAGGTCAAGTAACTACTATGATAATTTATGCATTCATGACTATCATATTTGATTAGCCACACTATGGCATGCTGATGTATTCATTTAATGCAAAGAGGAGCGGTGGCCTCACAAGTCACTCAAAGGAAGCGTTTGGGATCGCGTAAGTATTAAAAATGACTGAGACTAGCAAGCTATGCAGGTACGTGTTCATCTTTTTGTTTGTTTATGTTTTATCATAGGTTTCTTAATCGCTAAACTACTTCTATTTTAACTGCAGGAAGAACCTTCCTGGTTACCGACTAGAGTCTGTCCTGTGACCCTGCCGAAGAACCAAAAGAAACACCGAAGCGATGAAGTATGTTGGGCTCCCCGATATCGGCATCCCCGATATGTTGATCGACCTAAACGAAGTAATCAAGCTATGCGCCGAACAAGATGAGTTATGGGCCGAAGAATGTGAAAGGGTCACTGATGCAAAGCGAGGGAAAGTACAATAGTTCATAGGACATCCAATCAAAGCCAGAACCATGCTTCAGAAATCAAAATTCAGCCTTGCAAAGTATCGGGCTCACGCAACATACATCAGGGGAATATATGTGGCTCCAATGGAACAACACAGATTTCCATGGGCCAACACCTGTGAAGAACTATTTGTCAGATGGTTTGATTATGAAAGATCCCACCCTTTTCAAGAAACAACTCGGGTGGACTGTTGAAAGACTGTTAGATGATAACACCATGTGGCGATTTTTGATTAGCTCAAATTATATTTTACCGTTAATTTTTGTTAAGACTTTCTATTATAAATATGGACATCGACCGATGGTCAAAGGGTCGATGGTTGTTGTAAGAACGCTTTTTATTTTGGTTTTTGATAATTATTTTGAGACTGCTATGAATTAAGAAGCCCTTCTGGACCAAAGACAATCTATTTTTCATCAGATGTATGTGATTGGAGTTGGAGAAGAATTACTTCCTTTCCTGTTCCATGAATGTTGGAGTGAATGAGTAAGATAAATTAATTCTATTGTCAAGTTATCTGGTGCAATGTTTTGATGTTCTTTGCTTTAAATGATGAAATTAAATCATTGTGCTTCTATGTGATGAATTTCCTGGTAGATGAATTATTTTTCTTAATGTGATCTTGATTACATATGTGTTTCTTTTTCTTTATGCTAAGTAGTTTACCTCAACTATGTGATGAGTTTCTTGGTAGATGAATTATTTTTCTTGCCATGATCTTGATTACATAACGTTTTCTTTCCGTTAAGTAGTTTTCTCAGACAATAGTTGGATGGTCGTTCGGTTAGAGTATTAGTACTAGGCCCCTCTGGCATAAGATCACTGTTTGCATTCTCAAGCAACGGGTTATCCCAAGCTCGACCCCTTGCCAATAGTTAAAATTTTTGTCCTGTCTTTTTCAAGTTGGTTTATACTGGCTTGCATATCTCGTACCAGCCCCCATCTAAGAGAGAATATAGAGAAGAACTATCCAAAGTGAAGGAAGATCCTTCACCCGAAAACACAAAAGCTCATCGATAATTTGGCCAGATCGTAAGATCTAGAGAACCATTCCACTCCAAACGCTGTAGAGTCTAATTGGGCCTAGGTAGAGGGTTTGGTTCCTACTGTTGAGTCAGAGGATTTAGGCCCCATCAACAATCTCATCGGAGCCATGTAAGTGGGTGTGGTGGTCAAGGGATGTCCTAGCAAGTGGGTGTAGTGGGAGCAAAGGATGCAATATTTTACCTGTGGGTGCCTTTGTAGAAGGCGAGCTGCACCTATCTTGGATGCAAATATTTCCAAGCCCATTCCTTTATTATTTTATTATTTTATTCTTTATTTCTTTTTATTCAAGAGGCTAATTAGGGGACACTTCCCTGGTGTGGTGACCAGTGGTGACAGGGTTACCCAAAAGTACTTTTGCAGAAATGAGAAGGTTGGCTCGTGATGAGACCCCCTTTCCCTTGGCCATGCAACCAAGAGTCACTACCCTGGCATGGTAACCATATGGTGGTAATTTCATACTACTAGGTACCCATGGACCTAATAGGATGGCTCATGATGAGACCCCCTATCCTCTGCCTAGGTCTTGTTTTGTTATTTTTACGGGTCCCTCTTGTTTCTTGATGAGAAGCATTTTATTTCTTTCTTGGGGATCCCTGGGAGAAACATCTCGAGGTTTTATTCTTAGGATTTCATCTTCTGCCAGCTTGCTTTTACCTTCTGGGCCTTTAGCCCCTTCTTCCCACGAGGTAAGGTGCAATACTATAAATAGGTCAACCCATTGCCTGAACAAGTGCAAGGGATAGGTGGGCGGGAAGAAAGATGAAAAAGTGGTGTCATGATGGGAGCGGATGATGGCTTTTTAGAATCCCTCCCCAGTGGTAAACCAAAACCTACGGGCACATGCTTACTAGGGAATCCTGTCAACCCCCCCAGACATGGTCAAGTGGGCAAGCGTAAGATCCAATAAATTGTTATAAATAAAAGGAATCAAATGCACATATTAAAAGGTTTTGATGATCAAAGTGACACATACCATGATACCCGGACTCATTACCTCATGGAGCAAGATCCATCTCCGACACAAGACCAATCCGATGGTGATGGATGTTGCTGCTGCTGACAAGATAGAGGTGCTTAAATGAAGAAAACGTGGGCCCTCCAGAGCCATGCTAAAGTCGATCCGACTCTCGGTACTCCATGTCTGGGACCGGTGGGCCTCGAGACATGATCTCCTAGTTATCCCTAAAAGTGGGGGATAACACCACCAACATTAAATCTATCCAAATACACCATATAATTATATATATATCGACCACATAATCCAATTAGCCATTGCACAACCATTTATTTGTTAGCTAGGATAATTGTTTAGTCTTTCATGTATGTAGTATAGTGAATAGGATAACTCCAAATTCTTCCCTTTTGCAATTGTTTCTTATTTCTTTCCCATTGTTTGCATGTAGTATAGTAAAAACACATCATTGGATTCCTTTTCTTTGCACTTATAGTATTTTTTCCTTTCTTGAAGACTGCCTTTCATGTGATTTCACTAACGTGTTTTTTGTGCAAGTGTGATAAGAACAAATGACATTAATGAATAGCATAAGCTGTAGTAACATGCATAATAAACATCTCAAAATATCAACTCATACCAACAAAAACAATATCTCATCAACCATTTAAATCATGTCGCACATCATAACAACATAAAAAATGAGCAGATCTGATCTTCAATAGTTCAAGGGGGTCCCACCTACTACTATTATTTAGTATTATAATAATAGGCTTTAGCAACACTTTTCGTGCGAAACTACGTTGACGTTTTTAATCGTCAACAAACTAGCGACTCCATAGGGAAAATTTGTTTCCAATAGATTTAGAACTTAGAACTCATGGTTTCACATACCAAGAACAGTAGGTCAAGAAGATAAAAACTCGGATGATTATGCAACAGGGGGAAGTGAGCGGATTTAATGGAAATATGACCGGGAATTTGGGAATAATTCATGAAAAGTGTTAAGTATGAGGGGTTTTTACCACTATATGCATAATCATTTGAATGGAATCTTCTCTCTAACCTTTAAGGAGGAAAACTTTAGACTTTCTCTTAAAATCTCGATGGATGAAGAAACGACAAGAAGAAGTGGGAGATAGCCAATTCTTCATAAGACAACACTGAAAAAATGTAACAATTTCAAGGGTCCTTCAGAGTAGCATCCTGACATCTGTGTAAGCTTGGTTGTTATTATCTAACAATGCTTTGCATGAGTGTCACTGTGGAAAAATTGATCCGACACCCTATTTGACCAAAATGATTAAAGATAAGAAAAAACCAAATCATGACAGAAGTAAAACTGCAGAAATTAAAACAACAACAATAAAAGACAGAAATGAAGCGCAGCAGGAAAAAAACTTAACTTAGAAAGCATAAATCAAAGTACTATAAAGCAGAGAAAATAAGCGCAAAATTTGAAAGCAGAGTTAGGCTAATAGTATACAAAAATCCAATCAACATTAGAACCCTTTCACGTTGTTCCTTCGCAATACTTCAAGTGAGGACTGTTGGTGCTGTAGGAAAACCATTGTATCTGTAATTCTTTTAAAATTGCTAAGTTAGTGTCCAAGACAAAAGAAATCTAGAAATGACCCAACACTTGAAACTATGGTGTAATTATCAACCCTTTGACGCATACGATTAAATCATCAAGGTAAGTGTGGAGACTGACCAATTCATTGAAAGCTGTGTGTATAGGCCTTTTAAGGGTGGTACTTGCATCAAATAAGTCAGAAGGCAAGTAGTTGTAAGACATAGTATCACAATTTTTAGTAAGAGTGGTTTTGTGAAAATTTTCCCTTTCTACCTTGATTTTACTATAACCAAACAAACTGTTAGGTAAGGGATTCGGTTGTAACTCTACAACTTGCTGCAGAATCATTCCTACATAGAGGGGGTGAGAAGGGTTTCTCATAATAGAATGACTGAGGGTGCGAAGATGAATGCGGGTTCTAGTATGATCTATGATGTTTGAAGCATGTACCCAATTTGGAACCTATTCAAGGTGGACTGAAAAAAAAATTCCAACCCTTAAGAAATCTCTCAACCCCCTTTGAAAGGGTGCCTTCAGTGCAGAATTGACAAGTTCTTGTTTCTTCCCAGGTAGCTTTAGAATATGCTAAACAAGACCAAGATCAAAACAACAAAGATCCTCATAAGACCAAGAAAGAACCTTTTGAGATTCACTGAGTAGCCCGATGGACCCCATCTTTTCTCTAGAAGAACATTGGACATTTATTTTAACATCCGTTGAAGATTCAGGTGTCCTAATGTTCAGGAGGATGGATTCAACCACCTTCTTTTGTAACTCCTCATCTTTCTATTTTTCTTTGTTGCCTACAACACTCAATGAAAACGAACTCTCAAGAGGAGTCAAGTCCTCAGGAATATCATCGTTTTCTGTGGATATAATATCTTCAGGCTCAAGAGGTTCATTTTGAAGAATAACACAATTTCTCTCATCATTAGGGATGGCCTTCCAAGATCATTCATTTTCATGAATGTACGTGTGATGTAGATATTGAAAAGCACAATCATGCCTGTGAGCCAAGAGTTGCTGATTAGGAGAGGCTGCAAAGACAGCTAACCACTCAACCATTGAATTCAACTCCTTCTTAACATGAGTGATGTTGAAAGATAGAAGTTTTGAGAAAAGTGCCCAAACAGTTTGGGAGTATCGTTCCTTCATCTTGTTGCGAGGAGAGCATATCTTATGTATTAGGTTCACAACAAGCTCAGAATTTTCGAAAACTTAAAGGTGACCACAACCAAGATTAAGTGCGTTCTCAATGCCTAAGAATAAAGCTTCGAACTCAACAAAATTGTTTGTACAAGCAAACTCCAACCTGTTGTTGGTCACTATAATTGCTTAATTAATTTCAAACAACCAAGTGAAACATAAATTATCAACCCAGGGAAGTCTTTTGTTTCAAAGATAGCCACGCACTATATATGCTCCATTCCAAAAGCACTTAGTGTTGTAGTAAAGAAAATCATTCTATCTATACTTGCTGGAGTAGACTGAAGCTCTGAATTAAATCACAGGAAAGCAATCTCCCTATTGCAATTCTTTATAGTTCAAGTTAAGAATCCTGGATTACATTTTAGAATAACATTGCATTGGGAAAGAACAACTGTCTTGCAATCAGAGGACAAGACCCTTACTCTCAAACAAAGACTCAGTACTAACACTCTTTCATGAAGACAATGATGCAGAAAACAATAAACTCTATCTAACAGAGGACAAAGCACTTAGTTCCTTTCTATCTAAGCAGGAGCCTTGGGCCTTACTTCTGTTTAGCACACTTGTGATATTGA
>ML815813.1:61058-71844 GCA_009831015.1 Picea engelmannii
GTTCCATTGATTTGTTTTCTTCTTCCTTTGATTCTGGTCTGCCTGTTTCATCAATTGTTACGTTGATGCTTTCCACAACTTTGTTCAATATTAGATTGTAACACTTGTATTCTTTCCTTGTACTTGAGTAACCAACAAGTATTACTTTGTCCACATGAGAGTCAAACTTTCCCATTCTGCCATCTTCTCTTTTGATGTAACATTTGCTTCCAAAAACTATGAAGTGCTTCACATTTGCTGGTCTTCCTTTCCATAGCTCGTAGGGAGTTTTATCAATGTTTTTTCTGAGCATTACTCTGTTTTGAATGTGAACTATTGTATGCATTGCCTATGTCTAAAATATATCTGTCAATTTGGAATCCATTAGCATTGTTCAAGCCATTTCTTGTACTATCCTGTTCTTTCTTTCAACAACTCCATTCTGTTAAGGTGTCCTAGCAACAGATAATTTTCTTTTTGTTCCATGACTGCTACAGTAGTCCATAAATTCCTTTGAAGTGAAATTTCCTCCATTATCAGATCTCAAACATTTTATTCTTGAATCCATCTCATTTTCAACCATTTCCTTGTAGATCTTGAAGTTTTCAAAAGCTTCTGACTTGTTCTTGAGAAAGGAAAATACAATCGTTCTTGTATAATCATCAACTAATAACATAAAGTATTTTTCACCTTTTAATCCCTTTGTTGTAGTTGGTCCAACTAGATCAGTGTGCACAATTTTCAGTGGTCTTGTTGTTGAATATTCCTTTGATTTGAACCTGGTCTTTGTTTGCTTTCCTTGTTGACAATGCTTGCATAAAGTGTTGGTTGGTTTCATGATCTGGGGCATTTCTCTGACTGCTTTTCTTTTGCTAACTTTGACAAGGTTATCAAAATGCAAGTGACCCATTCTTCTATGCCATAGACAAATTTTATCTTCCTTTACTAGACAACACTTTTCATTTCCAATTTCACTTAACACATATATGTTGTTTGAAGTTCTTGCAGCTGTACCGACCAATTTCCCTGAACCTTCTTTTCTTATCTCACACTTTTCTGAATCGAAAGTAAGTTTATGACCTTGGTCAAACATTTGACTCACACTTAGAAGATTATGTTTCATATCTTATACTAGTAGAAAATTTTGTGCCTTTTCATTCTTGTTCCCAATTCGGATTGTGCCTTCTCCAATGATTTTGGATGAATTATCATTTCCGAAGGAGACTGATCCATTTTTTTCTTTTCGTAATGTAAGAAATTTGTCTTTATCACCTATCATGTGTTTTGAACATCCACTGTCAACATATCAGTCGTGTTTCTTCTACTTAGATTGTAGAGCGACTGTGCATTCTTCATTGTTATACTGATCTTGCTTTCTTATCCATGCCATTTTCTGAGGTTCTTGTCTATGACTGTTGTTATTCTATTGAGGTTATTTAGGAGGGACTATCATTCTGCAATCCTTGGCCATGTGTCCAAAATTGTTACATTTGTAACATTCCACTTTAGTGCTCAAAGATTCAAACCTGTTGTAACTTCTTCTTTGTGTGTCACTAGGTCTTCTTGAATAATCCCTTTGTGTATAACTCTCAAAGTTGTTACTGTCCATATTGTTAGCTCTGCAATTCACAGCTTTATGTCCAAAATTATTACATGCATAACATAAACCAAAAATACAGTTTGATACCTGGGAGTTGAAGATCTTCTGAAATGAGGTGCTCTTATGAATCCTTCTTCTTCTTGAGGCCTATCTGTCCGTTGTTGATTTTGAAATCTGAATCTTCTTGGTGGAGGAGTGTCCCTGTAATCTTCCTTGTATATCTTCTTATCCTCTTTGATTGTTTCTGCATACCTCTTTGGATTTGTTTCTTGATTTGTTGTTTTGGAGCTTGATCCCTTTTCTGTCTGATTGTATCCAAGTCTGGACTTGTCAAGATGAGATTTTTGACTGCTGATAATGTCATCCAGAACTTTTGATCTATTCTGCATATTTTTCTTTTGAATATCCTTTCTTAGTGTGACAACCTCTGCTTCCAAGTTTCCAATGATCTTGTCCTTTTCTTCTAGTTGTTCTTTGAGTGCTTCTTCAATTATTTTATCTTCTTCTATTTGAACCTTCAATTTTGTGATCATTTGTTCTAGTTCTCGAGTGTCTTTTTTCTTGTCTAGTTCTGCTTGTAGTTTCTTGTTTTTCTTCTTTTCTCTTCTGATAAATTCTATGGAACACATTAATTCTTCTTGATAGTCAACTTCTGCCTCTCTAATTTCTTCTTCAACTTCTTCACATTCTTCTTTGGCTTCTTCATATTCTTTTTCAGAGTCTTCTTTGTTAGAGTCTTTTACTGCCATGAATATAACTCTTCCTGTCTCATTGTCACTGACTTCATCTTCATCTGATGATGAGATTTATTCTTTGGTGTATAATATTTTCTTGAAAACTTTCTTTATAGTTCTTTTGCCTTTATATGTGTGTTTTCCTTTTGAGGAACCTTCATCATTTCTCTTTTTCTTATGAGGACATTTGTTAGCAAAATGACCAATACCATCACAATTAAAACAAATTAAAGAGAGCTTACCTCTATACCTACCTTTGGTTCCCTTGTTCAATATTTTGACAAAGTTGGCCACTTCTTCATCATCTTCTGAGGTGTCACTGCTGCTGCTATATTCTTCTTGTTCCTTTTTCTTTTTCTTTGATCTTTTGGATGCCTTGAAGGCTGCTTCTTTTACATCTAGATTTTCCTGCTCATTTCTCATTTCATATACTGTGAAGATTCCATGCAGTTCGTCCATGCTTATTGAGTCCAGATCCGATATTTCTTCTAGTTCTGATATATTAGGGTTGAATCTCATAGGAAGAGATATTAGTATCTTTTGAAAAATTACAAATTCTTCAATTTCTTCTCCTAATCCTATGATTGCATTCACTGTTTCATCGACTCGTAAGAAGTAGGCTATGATATCTTCATCTTCCTTCATTTTTAGTTGTTCGAACTGACCTCTGTAAGTCTAAAGCTTTGCTGCTTTGACTTTTGTATTTCCTTTATAAATATTTTGAATCTTGTCCCAAATATCTTTAGCGGATTTACAGTGTGAAACTTTGGTGAATTATTCTCACCAAGTTTTACTGCTTTGTCATTTGTTGGTGGAATTACTGGTGCTGTGTATCCATCTACAATTGATTGCCAAACTTGAAATCCCTGTGCCTGTATATATGTCCTCATCCTTATGCTCCAAAAAGCATACTTTTGTCCATCAAAATGTGGTATTCCATTTTTATATGAGTTGGTACTCTCCATGATCTACCTTTCAGTGGTTAAACTGATTTCTAAAGGAAACTGCTCTGATACCAATTGTTGGATTACTGAGAGGGGGGGTGAATCAGTAATAGAGCAATTTAATCCTTTTTAACCATATAATCCAAGTGTTATGTCAATGAAGCATTATCATCCAATAACTGTAGAGTAAATAAACAATGAACAAATGAACAAACATACACATACATAGTACACCAGTGTTTTACGTGGAAACCCAAATCGGGAGAAAACCACATAATGCTTTACCTGACAAGCACTATCCATCTAGGATAGTTTACCTGGAAAATTCATTGTCCTTCATCTCGTTATTCCACAATTAAGCATGGGTTCTCTTACTCCGCAAAGCGTCTTCCCGTGAGGGATTTCACCATAAGGGGACCACTTTGGAGTTCATCCATCTTTACTTCTTATCAACCATGACAAGACAATAATGAGTCATATTTACATCAAACAATCTTGGGTCCATTACCCAAACCTTTGTGCTGCGGGGCTTTCTTCAAGGGTTGACATCAATGACAACCAACCTTAATCAACAAGATGTAGGGTATCAAGTAGTATTTTATAGAGTCCACTATGATACTCATAGTGTTGATGTCATTGTCCTTGAACTTATCCGTAAATGCAACATTTTGAGGTTACTTCTCTTTTCCTGCTTTAAACTGTGGTTCCATGATCTTTCCTTTTACGATATCCAACACTTTATTCTTGGCAAGGATGAGGTCAATCCTTGTATTCCATGCTCTGAATTTAGAATCCCCTTCTAACTTGTTTTTTGACTTCATAGAGTAAGTCATGACTGCTTTGACTTGGTCAACCTTTGGCTTTGACTTTGCAACCTTCGATTTTGACCAAAAACTCAAACTTCACGTCTTGGCTTGTTGAGAGTACCAGGAGGTGCACTAGGCTAGGGTACACTAGGCTATCCATGAATTAGGTCAAATCTTTAGTTAATGTACCTTAAGAAGAGGGTTAGGGTTTCGTTGTTGTAGCAAAACTTTAACTATAACTGCAACTATAACTGAGAAAATCCTCCCAATCTATCTTCCAACAGTTAGATTGTCCGAAGACAGTGTGGGCCTATAAACCGTTAGAATAATAGGTGTTCTCGTTTCACCATAGACGATATAGTAATATTGTCACCCAACCATAGGCACAAAGTCCACCTCCGAGCACCTTAGTCTTTACAAAGATAATAATTCTGGAAGCAAACCTTAGAACCGATATCCAACCAAGGTAGCATACCTCTCTCTAGAGCTAGTGTACGAGGAATAAAGTACAAACCATAACCAAAGAAAAGTCCAAGACAAAACTGAAATGCTAGTTGCAGTAACTACAACTGTAAGCTCCTCTCCAAACTTGCACACCACTGGTCTTATGTAGTTGTGAGAGAGAGTGTGACAAATGAGCTCTAGCTCCCTCTTATTTATAGTCCTCCAAGTGACCTAACTGGGATGAATTCGACTTCTGGAGGATAATAACTCAATAATAAATATTCTCCTGAGCTAACTTGTCTCCTAGGGTTATTATCCAACGTTTTAGGGTTTATCTTGCTTCCCACAATATTCTAGTTTCGTCAAGGTTACATGTAGAGGTTAATACCTCTCGTAAATACCATAATATCAACAGTTACAACATATTCCATATGAGTATGTTGGCTAAAATATTCTCTTTCATTTGGTGGAGGCTCCTCATTTTCAATTTCAAACTTGTTGCTTGAAGAATCCTCATATGGAGTATATGAGAGGCTGAAATATTTTTCTTGCAAGTTGGAATTTTGATTGATTTTCAGCAAGATGACTTGATTCAGAAAAATTTCTCCAATCTTTGATTAGAATTTTCTTCCGAGTCATTCACTTCATGGTCTTGGTTCCATGTGGAAGAGGGTGGGTGGGAAGCAACATTGATAAAAATAGAAAGGGAATATGCGTACATTCTTGGGATGAAATTTTCAGCAAATGAGATTTCCAACACATCCCAACTAGTAATGGTCCCAGGAAACAATGCATAGTACCATTCAAGAGCATCCCCATGTAGGGTTTGTAAAAACAATTGACATGTAACATTGTCTTCAGTGAGATTGAAAACATCACAAGTGATTTTGAATCTAAACAAGTGTTTCTCTGCATCCTATGAAATATTCCCAAAGAATGTGGAAAAATTTTCAATAGAAATGTTTGGCATTTGAAAATCCACTTCTCACAAATTTAAAGGGATCCTATGTAATTGTCTCCTTCTTTGGGTATCTCTTCCCTTTGCTGCGTCTTGAAAATCCATTGATGGGAATGGTGGAGAAGGTAAATTATCATCAAAACATGAAATAAATTCTTTTGTGGAGCCGCCGTGAGTATTTTCTTGAGATTCTTGAATCTTTCCAACGAAGTTTCTTGGGATTTTAAGAGTTTTTCAATGAAATCGCCAGGGAGTTCATCCTCCTGGATTTGTGACGGTTATTGATTTGTTTTTTAGGTCATTCAAATATCCATGGACAATCTTTTTATAAATCGTGTGCATCTAGAACAAGCAACAATCTTCTTGAATATTCATTTTGAAAATTTGAAACATGGAGATTCTAGTTCTTCAATCAGATCTGAAACAAAGCCTCAAGTATCTTGAAAATAAATCCTTCCCCAATATGGTTTCCAAAATTTTTGATGTGTATATTTGTCAAGACACAAATAAAAACATCACAGGGATATGAATCCCCCTGCGTTTTTATAGAGGTGGTACTCCTCTTTGGCTGAAATATTGGAATATTATTTGTATGGTTTTGTAATGAATGTAAAGGGTGAATGCTAAAGAGAAAACCCCAAGAGATCTTCCAAGAAATATAATATATAAAAATGTAAAACCCTTATATATAGTTATACAAATATACATTAGATCATTTAAAGAAAAGAAAAGATAAAGTGTGTCAATAGAGATTTGTTTCTACAAGGTTTTTGAGTCTCCATTCAACTGACATTCTTTATTTCTTGTAAGATAAGTTGAACTCAATATATGCTATTAATTTTGCAATATTAAGAAATGAAAGGTCTTCAAAGAGATTTAAATAATAACTTCATTACAACCAAAAAATGATTTTGATAGGCAATGTTATCCCCAATTTCTAGGGATAACTAAGGAGATAATGTCTCGAGGCCCTCAGATTGCAGACATGGAGTACCAAGAGACAAATGAATGACAACGTCCACATGCACATATAGAGACCCACTTCACCACCACACATCTTAGTTTCATGACAATGACATCAACCACATAAACTTGCTTCTGGAAGATGATGGATCCTTCTCCATGATGTACAAGTTAGGTATTGTGGTAAGTGTCACTTTAATATTTAAGGCATTTGCATATGTTTCATTTAAAGTTTCTTTTGATTATATAACGCCTTATTCAAAATTATGCTCTTTTCCTTGTTTCGCTTTGGTGGTTGACATTGCACCCTAGTAAGTGGTCACCCTTAGGGATGGGTTTTTCTACTGGGAGGTCTCCTTAATGAGTCATCATGCCATTCTCGATCATACTTACCATTTTTCACACTTCGCCCCTGTTTCATTTCCTTATCTTTTGAGATTTTCGGGTGTATTGACCTAAGAAGGGATTGTACCTCATTTCATGGGAAGAAGGGGATGAAGGCCCAGAGGTTTGTAGCTGTAGAAAGATAAAATCCAATAATAAACCTTCTAGATGCTCACCCAAGGATTTCGAGGACAATTAAAGGTCTCTCATAAGAAAGTGATGGGACCCGTAAAAAATAACAATATAAAAATTCCAACCAAAGTAGAGCGTGTGTGGACAATGTTTTTCATGCTTAGGTAGAAGTCCCGTAGATTCAAGGTGGGAAATATTTTTCATGCTTAGGTAGAAGTCCCACCTTGTCTTCAACCTCAAAACATCTTGAATAATTAATGACAATAATTGGGCTTAGAAAAAGGATGCATTGAAAATGAATTTGCAACACACTCTCTACAAAGGTTGTTGGAGTTACTTCAAACACACCTAAGATTTATTTTTCCTAAGGTTTTTTCTTGTTTATTAGTCATAATTAGTCATTATCGAGTCTCCTATATTTTAGGAGAGAATTTTCCACCCGAAGAATATTCTCTTTCAGTTGACACTTCAGTTTGACTAGTTGAGTTGAGTTTAGATGTTACATTGGTTTTGTCACCATGCAACATTGGGATCATCACCATCAAATGTGCACTTTCCTTGGGATCATCACCAAACTGGTGCATTACCCTTGATTTCCTGAGTTAACTCCTCACTACTCTATGTTCAGTCATTTAACTGAAGAATAGTTGACTAGTTAACTCAACTAGGTGGCAGTTCACTCCCGTAACTGCTTGAGAGACTAGACTAGGTGACAATTTACTCCCATAACTGTTGGTGTATGTCCAGATCACTCTTAACCACCACTATGGCTCATTAGTTATTCATGTATCCTATATCTATTGTAAATTATTCACTCTTTGAGTGTAGAATACGGTTAATGAAAATTCTTCCATTCTTTCTCTCCTTCTTCTTCTTTCTCCAATTCTCTCTGCAAATGTGTGTATTATTGTTTATCTAGATCTATTCTGTGCAGGTTAAACACATTTACATGGTATCAGAGCTGACAAACTGCTAAGAAAAAGCTACACCAATTTTTTTTTCAGGTACAAAAGATTGAAGACATCAAAAAGATGGATTATTCGTCGGAAATACTTCTCACACCTCATAACTATTTGGAATGTAAGCCAAAAAAATTTCTTCTTCTCATATGCAGAGGCTTGTAACATATAACTATGGAAATGGAAGTAGAGCCTGATTCTACCGATGAGAAAAATGATTTTCTCAATAGACAAGATATGGCCATAGGATGTATCCTCTATTTTATTTCTCCTGAAATTCTCCATCAAGTATATGATGACTCACAAGAATTCACTCCAAATGAATTATGGACCAGATTGGAGGTTCTATTTGGGAATAAAGAAGATTGTGAAGATTTCATGCAGGAGGTTGATTAGATAGAGTCAGAAGAGAAGCCATCAAAAGATCAAGTATCTTATTATGAAGAGTCTTCTACAAAAGTTTTTGCACAAATTTGTATTCCATTAATTGAAGATGATGTCTACTCCATTTCATATTTTTTTTTTGAAATTCATGTGGAATCTATATGGCATGCATCTCGGGAGTCACATGCAGAAACTTTTGCATGCACCATGCATGCATCTTAGGAGACAAAAAGAGAGCCGCGCAAATCAGACTCTATTCTGATATTTTATGAGCACAATTTGCAGAAAAAAATTGGATATTTGAATTTCTCTTGGGAAAATATCCAATTTAAAAAAAAAAAATCGTTCAAAATGGAGTCCAGGAACTGAAGTTATGATCGTTTCAAAATCAACAAAATTTCATCATTTTTTCAGAAACGGCCGCACGGTTTTCAAAATTTCATCCAAACTTTATTTGGATTTTTTTCATTACAAGAAGATAAAGTGGATATGTGTGGACATCTCAATGGTGCATATGTTTCATCAGATCCGTGCAGACATCTACATCTTCAACGAGCACAAACTTGCACAGTTGCGAGGTCTTCTTAGAGTGAAGGACAGGGTTGCTTAGCAACTGCTTTTTGTTCCTTCTCATTTTTTATTTTTTTTTATGCATTGTAATTTGAGGGGGGGGGTTTCCCATGAGGTTTTACCTCTTTCCTCACTTTATTTTCAGTGTATTTTTTGTACTTGGGTATCTAACATGGCCTCGTTGCTGGGACCCAATCTTTATTTTCACCATAGTGATGTTCAGGGGGGGTGTTGGAGTTACTTTACACACACCTAGGATTTATTTTTCCTAAGGTTTTTACTTGTTTATTAGTCATAATTAGTCATTATCGAGTCTCCTATATTTTAGGAAAGAATATTCCACCTGGAGAATATTCTCTTTCAGTTGACACTTCAGTTTGAATAGTTGAGTTGAGTTTAGATGTTGCATTGGTTTTGTCACCATGCAACATTGGGATCATCACCATCTAATGTGCACTTGCCTTGGGATCATCACCAGACTGGCGCATTACCCTTTATTTCCCGAGTTAACTCCTCACTACTCTATGTTCAGTCATTTAACTGAAGAATAGTTGACTAGTTAACTCAACTAGGTGGTAGTTCACTCCTGTAACTGCTTGAGAGACTAGACTAGGTGACAGTTTACTCCCGTAACTGTTGGTGTGTGTCAAAATCACTCTAGACCACCAATATGGCTCATTAGTTACTCATGTATCCTATATCTATTGTAAATTATTTACTCTTTGAGTGTAGAATATGGTTAATGAAAATTCTTCCATTGTTTCTCTCATTCTTCTTCTTTCTCCAATTCTCTCTGCAAATGTGTGTATTATTGTTTAGCTAGATCTATTCTATGCAGGTTCAAAACATTTACAAAGGTACCCATAATTGAGACAATACGAACCCTTGTATGTCATGAAACCCATGCCTAAAAGTCTTATCCCCATCCACTTAATCTTCTCCACATGAATTAGAGAGGTTTCCACCTAGGAAACACTCCTTGAATTAAGGATTGATTAATCCAATAGGTCACCTTGTCAACCCTCCCATACCTAAACTTGGAAAATTGCATAGGGTCTTTGAGCACTTGTTTAATTTCATGAGGTAGTTTTTGATGTACATTCTTAGATGGATCTTATATTAAAAGTTATTTTACTTGCCATGATTCTTTGACTTGAGATCCTTGGAGGGCATACTTGTCTGTCTTTGCAGGACCTTGTTGGAGGACGTTTTGGAGGAACAAGCCCAACTTGGGCCTTCATTGGGGCAAGAATCCCACCAGTTGGATGCCATGGCCTAGACCTTGGTGCAATACATGAGATGAACATTTCCTTTGGAGGCAAAGGAAGATACCTAGGAGGACCTCACCTATCCCTTACAAGTCCAACAATTTTTCTTTGAAGGATAAAATGTCATTTTGGAGGGCTTGACGTCACATTAGAGATAGGATTTTGGTGGTGATGGTGGTGTTTGATGGACACTTGGCACTTTTAATGAGGAATAGCCCTTGTACCTTGGAGAGAATACCTCAATGAATTAAGGGAAGGCCTTTGGAGGTCCAAAAATTTCATCCTCAAGCTCAATGACTTGCTAAAGTGACCAAGATGTCACCCTACACTACTACATATTGAAAAATTTGCGACGACCACTTGCGACGAAAGTACTCTTTCGTCGCAACATGCAAGAGAAAAAGTTTTTTTTTTTTTTCTAAATCTATCCCTTGTTCGTCGCAATTTCGACGCCTACAGTTTGACTGAACTGTAATGGTCAATGTTCGTCTCATAAGCGACGAACTTATATTGGTCGTTGCATAAGCGACGATAGTTGACCATAATAATTTAGTCAAACTTTACCGTTGAAAATGACCTAAAATAAATAGTTGTAATATATATATATATATATATATATATATATATATATATATATATATATATATAGGTCACTATCGTC
>ML815814.1:16684-29161 GCA_009831015.1 Picea engelmannii
GGGGAGGATTTTTCTAAATTAAATTATCGAACAATAAATTAAATGGGAAATTGGGAAAGAAATCACTTAGAAACTCTATATAAAGGAGGGAGGAGGGGGAGGAGGATCTCTTCGTGGATGCGTAACATTACGTTGCATAATTTTAGACTTGACTGACTTATCTTGTGGGAGTTGGGATACCTAGCTCGGTGATGAGTGGTAGCTCGACTTTGTGAGGTGAGTTGGGAGCTAGTTATTCTTTGGTTAGTGTGTGTGGCCCATTTTCAGCTCAGGGATCTAAGGGGGGAAAAGAGTACCCCTAGCGTTGGCTATGAGGTACCGATGAAGTCATAGTGGTCGACAAGCGGGAGCAAGATGGATCGTGCGGGACAACGACTTAGAGCGGTCGACTTGGGCTATGATACACATGCTTTTATTTTGAATGGTAGATTAATATTGATCCTATGCTTTCATTTCTATACTTTTAATTGTGTAAATAAAGTGTTTTACTTAGCATTTTAATCAAGAACTTAAATTCACCATAGCCTTAATCTTGCTGCTTGAATTGATTCCCTTAGAAATCGATCCCTGAATGTTGTGACTGTCCTATTGGTTTTATTGATTTATTGTGAAGATTTTGTGCTTTATACTTCATCCTCATCCCTAGATCATTATTCCACGCCTAAGTAGTCGGCCAAGAGATGGATCGACGGTCGTCACTTCGGTGTTAATAGACCTATAGATCCTAATGCCCTACTTTTCTGTGCATGGATGATGAGTGAAGGATGTTTTGTCCAGCTGTCTACCCCTGTTGGTTGTTCTTGGTTGAGTGATTGTCTTGTGCCTTGTTGCGATTGATTACCTCTGTGGTTTTTTTTCCTTTCCCACAACGAACCGCTTATGACCCTCTACGTTGATCTCTGCGTTTGATACATTTCCTGGCGAATTTACTGTGTGTTTTTATATACATCTAGTCTGCCTTTTAACTCTGTGATTTATTGCCTTGGATGGCGAATTTACTATTTACATGACAGTGAAATTATGTTATCCTTAACAATGATTTCTCCTCAGCAAATTATTGCTTTTCATTGGCAAATTTACACGGCATTTGTTCCTCCACGATTTTTTTTATCTGAGTTAGATCAATAATTTTGACAACGTCCTTCCCACAACGTAGTTACACATTTACTTGACTGCATTTTAATCCTTTTTCTCTGCGTTTCTGAATTGTATTTATACCCACATTTTCAATTATCCACGATTTTACCCACGATTCCATCAACTTACTATATCTTTTATAGTAGATCCTTGCCAACGATTTCATTTGTTACCCTGTGTTTTTTTTTAAACATTTAACCAACAGTCAATTCATGATATCAATGACAACGAATATTATCTGATTGCGTTTGATACCTGACTAAGTATTTTGATACCCGTCTACGTTTTAACCTGGAGGGATGAGTCTGTGTTTTTTCTTTATATATTATATTTCCTATCAATTTATTCCAGTCATTTATTTGCTATCCCGATGAAATTTTGTTATCTCAGCGAATTTGTTCTTTGATGCGTCTTAGTGATTCTACTATGCTAACACAATGAGGGTATTTAATAATGGATTGCACAACAGCCTTCCATTAACTAGCAATCATTATTATTATTCTACTCTGCACAGATTTCACACAGCCTTATTACACTCTGCAATGATTCCCATGCATCACTTGACAACATTCTCCTTTTATTCACTCTGTGTGTACACGTATAGGGATAACATTTTAATACACAATATTTTAATATAGTATTTAATATAGCGTTATAAAACACAACACTTTATTATGGCATTTTAAATAGATGATTAATGCATTTGGGTCAGTGATTTCCTGCAGAGATACTTACGATAGCATGGTTATTTAATGTGTGTCAGACATACACTTGCAAAATTCTAGTAATAGCAATGTATTGTGCACAAGGATATATGCAAAGATGTTTATAAAAACATGATTATTATTTATGTGCCAGAGATTTACTAAAGTTAGGAACAATGTATCCATGATAGTGCTGACAACTTTTTCAGGAACTAAATGATAGCGATTTCTTTTCTTTTCACAACATTATCTTGTCTCAGTATTCAACTATATTTTATTATTCCAACATTCCTGTATTTATTAGGCTGTGTGTGGGTGATTGTAGTCAACAATGTTGGATTTTAATAGACAATGATTGGTATATTTACTCAACCATACAGTAATTGCGTACAACGTTGATAGTAGCCCGCTTAAATTGCATTGTTATTACTCAACAATTTTAATGTTTAATATACAACTTGTTATACTTAATACTGTTAATAATGCTGACAACGTGTTGGAAATTAATGTTGTTAATAGTGTTATAATTATAGCATTATACATTGATACTGTTAATATTGTTATATATTGGTAATTTCTAAATTAGATTTATATTTAATGTTAAATTAGATTTGTAATTATTGACTAATTTACAATTTAGACTTGCTAAATTAGATTTGTATTTAATGTTAAATTAGATTTGTAAATTATTGACTAATTTGTAATTTAGACTTGCTAAATTAGATTTGTAATTAATGTTTAATTAGATTGTAATTATTGACTAATTTAGAATTGATTAATGGTTTGGTTGTTGGCGAAGTCGTGTATTAACTTGCGCTTTTTCTTTGAATGATGTCATCTTGCGTCTTGTCGACCTGATGCTTGGGGTGTGGGTGTAGTCCACTTGTCAGTAACTCAACTCCTAGCAAGTTGGATTCATCTAGAGTCCTTGGTCCAGATAGGTTATGTAGCGCCAGGGTTATTGTCATGCCTATCACCTGGGGATGACATGATTCCTAATGAGGGGATCATTGCGTGCCCTAAGGGATAGAGGCGAAGGATAACTTGGTCGGGGTCTGTGCTACCCATTGTGGGCGTTGTTCATGGTAGTTGTTATTGGCGTTTGGGTTGTAACGCCTTCATGCATTTGGTTGCACACCATAGAGGTTCTATTTGTTGGCCATCGAGGCCGTTGTGTCGGGATTGTGGATGTTTTCCTTTAGCTTGTAGGCATCATCATGTTTGTGTTGGGCGGGTAGTCGTTTCTATATGTTGTTTTACACATGTTTCTCCCAATTGCTCTTATGCTAGTGCGTGGAGTTGTAGTTGTTTGTTTCCTGAACTACATGCTTGTATTCGTCGTCATCTTGTGTGGTTCAGCTGTGTGTCGTCATTGCCTTCCTGCCTAAAACACAATTTTATTTTTTTTGCACTTTCTGCTTCGCTTGTAGTTGTAATGATGGGGTCGTTACATAAACAAAATCAAAATTCTGAAATTCCAAATTTACATTTAAAAACATTAAAAATAATATCAAATAAAATTTAAATAATTGTTTATACTATTCTTTAAGTAAAAAGTGTTATAGCATTATATAAATTACTATAAATCTTGGTACAATGTTATAATATTCTATAAATTATTAAATCTCATGTTTCGACTCGTGATACATAAGCATGACTATAAATGTGAACCTGCAACTCCGCCAAACTGCAAGTTTGGAATTGTTGGGTGCAAAATGTATATGACGGAAGTGTTGGGTGCAAGATGTATATCACCGACTATAAATGTGAACCTGCGACTCCGCCAACCAACTCACCGTGTCACATCTATTTTATTCTACTATATTTTTATACGTGCATTTCATTTCCTTTGGTGCAATAGCTTAATATATATAGTTTTATGTGTATTTATTTTTTCCGTCTTCTATACTTAACCAATTTCTCGTTTCTCTTTTCCCTGTACTTTATCTTTCTCATTACTTAGTCTTTTTTCCGAAAGTTGTGAACCCGGGTATAGTGAAGCTTGCGAGTTACAGTGGTCCGGGGTCAAGTTGCAAATGACGGAAGTGTTGTCTGCAAAATGTGTATCATGGAATTGTTGGGTGCAAAATGTATATGACGAGAGTGTTGGGTGCAAGATGAATATCAAGGAACACGTGGGACATGAAAAATGAAAAATAAAATTAAATATGAATAATTAATTGAACAAATCTTCTTGGTTCAATTCTCTTCACATTGATTTCTACAAGTTGTATCTAATATGGTATCAATAAATAATTGTACCAACAATTAAGTTGTTCTGGGTAAATTAACTTTTAATTAACACAACAATTTAACTTTTAATTTTGCAGGTAAATTAACTTTTAGGCGGGAACTACATTGCCATGCAACACTTGTTTATGAGTGCACTGACACCATCCACTATGCTCTACTTGCAAGAAAAGTGTCATTTGATTGAATAAATTTCATNATATATATATATATATATATATATATATATATATATATATATATATATATATATATATATATATATATATATATATATATATATATATATATCGCGTAGGTGTGAAAGTTTTGTGTTAAGTCAAATTAAGACATAAAAACCTTTTTATACCAGGTTAACATAACTAGTTTTGGTGGAAGGATTTTTAGATTTCAAACTCGGTGTGCGTAGATATTATTGTTTTTTAGTAGGCCATATCCATATATGATGCACAAGTGAAAGGAAGAATATGGTCTAAACATCGATTAAATTATAAATTTTTTAATACTTATAAAATCGTTCCTATTTGGCTCTTACGAAAGTTTAAAGAGAAATTTTCCTATTTGGCTCTTACGAAAGTTTAAAGAGAAATTTGTTGGGCCACTTTTGGTGGCTTACATTATGCAACCATGGTTGTCATGGGTGTAATAATGTGTTTCTAAAAAGGGAAAGAAGAAAGGCCACTTAATCTGATGAACCTTTCATTAATGACATAATCTTTCATTAATGGCATTTGTTATTAAAGTTCAAATTTATCACTTTTTTCTATAGTTTAAATTTGGTGTGAGCAATTCAATTTTATTTCCTAGCTTGTGATTGGTCCTTCAAAACAAGATCTTATTGTTGGGAAAATGACGTCAATTTAATAAGAAATTTAATTATGTAGTTGTAGTGCATAGTTGGAAGGGGTGCATGTACGAGTCTCAAAGTTCCAAGACGATCTCAATTTCTGAAGCTTGTCACTGTGTCAGTTGTTGAATGGGGACATTGAAAGCTATGTATTGTGGGGACATTGAATGAGAACATATTTTAATAAATATATACAAATTTTTGTGTACTGTATGACATGATTCTCTATGGGGGATTTTATGGATTGTAAGGAGTTTTATTTGATTTCTTTGTGTTTTATCATGTTATAGTGTGCTACGAGCCAGAAAGACGAGGTTCTTCGGAAGTTGCAAGTACTGCAACTAGCGACTTACTAGGCATGAATTTGGGCTTCTAAGAATCTATGTTAGAGGGAAAGAAATGATGTGCATCTACTATCTTTCTTTGACCCAGTTTGGTTGCATGGATAATGCAGTTGCATCTGTTCTATTACTGGAAGAAACTGTGTAGACCGAAAACAGTCAAAGGTGTACAAGGAAAAACCCTCATGCGTAGTGAAGTTACTTATGGTTTGTTACTGGTTGAAATGGATGATTATTGTTTCAATTTTTTACAGAGGCAATTTAAGAAGGTCAAGGTTCCTTACAGAAAGTGTGCATGCCGAAGACAATTAAAGGTTAACGTGAAAAAAAGGCATTCAAAAAGATGAAGTTGTCGTCAATTTTCAAGTGTTGTGTGTTGCGAGTTGCAAGAGTTGTGGTGTTGGGATTCTACAAATATATGTCAGAGGGTAAGAAATCCTATGCATTGCATGCTATATGGAAAGGAGGATTAGAAATTGATTCTTATTTTGCATCTGCAAATATGGATATTCACTTATGTTTGTTGGATAGATGCAATTAGTTTGTGTGCTTGTTGTCTAATAGTATATTCTTTATGCAAAGTGCATGTGTTGTGTTTTATTGAAGTTTGCTTTGGTGTTTTATTAAACCATATTCTTGTTCATCATATGCAATGTGTTGTTGCTTATGTGTAGAGGCATTTTCTTTGACAATTTGTCTACATCCCATGTAATTGTATCTTCTATGCTTTGTATAGAGTGAACATTTGGTCTATTTTCAATTCATGTGTGGATAATTTATACCAATTCTTATTTTGTGTCTACAGATATGGATATTCACCTATGTTTCTTAGACATACACAATTAGTTTGTGTGCTTCTTGTCTAATAATATATGCTTCATGCATAGAGCAGGTGTAGTGTTTTATTGGAGTTAGCTCTGGTGCTTTATTTAACACTCTTGCAGTTCATCATATGCAAAATTGTATGTGTTGATAGTTCTCTTTGGATTTCATTTGCATTTCAAGATGCAAATAGTTGCATTTTTCAAAAGATATTGCAATGTGCAATGCAATGTTGTTTCTGTGCAAAGACGTTGCTTTGATAGTTTGTCTGCATCTCACATAGTTGTTTCTTTTGTTCTTTGTTCAAGGTTTTTCCTGACACAGTGAACATTCAGTTTGTTTTCAATTCCCGTGCATATAATTGATACCAATTATGTGGCATCTCTGCATTAGGGTGCTTTCGCATGTTGACACTTGCAATAGTTATGGGAAATTAATTTTTCCCATGTTCTCCAGAGGCTTTTGAAATGAACATATGCAGGAACTTGGTGCAATTATGTGTTCCACATTTTCATTTACATTTTAAAATGCATATAGTTGCATGTTTTGAAATATACGTCATGATGTCAGGAATCTGATGCAATTATTGCAAGAAATAGGGTCCTAGTTCATATTAATATCATTGCAATGCATGTACATATTTATTGTTTAGTCAGAGAAAAAAATGATATATCGTTGCATTCCACAATTCAATGGAAGAGTAATGGAAATGTGGGGGAGACATGGACTACGTTAAACAAAGATTTTGCAAAAGTATATGAAAAATTTATCGAATCTAAAAAGAGGATCACTGTGCAACAGATGTTCAATATTGCAATGTGCAATGCGTTGTTTCTTGTGTGTGGAAAGTTTTGCTTTAACGATTTGTCCACATCCTGCATAGCTATGTATTTCATGTTTTGTAAATTTTTTTTTCCTAGAACAGTGGACATTTGGTCTGTTTTCAATTCCCATGCAGAGAATTGTTACCAATTCTCTTGCATGTTTGCATTATGATGCTTATGCATGATTGTTTGGAGGCTTTTGCTATCAACATATGTGGGTACTCAGTGTAGTTATGTCTTCCTCAAGTTTTCTCAATGCAAAGACATATTGTAACTACAACCACGAGTTTTGTGCACGTTTTTCCCTAGCACAATGAACATTTCTATTTTCAACTTTTGTGTCGAAAAATCATACCAATTTTCATGGATCCTTGTATTGCAGTGCTTTCACGTGTTGTGGCAAGGCATGTCATTTGTCAGGTTGTGAGAAGGCTTTTTCTATGGACATATGTTCACAACCGGTTCAATTATGTATTGCAAAGTTGTGTACTTTGTAGAGGCATATGGCTATTGCAGGAAACACTTTTGTATTTTAAATGCTTGTGCAAAGAATTTAACTCAGTTTTCGTTGTGCAGTTCCAGACCTTTGTGGTTCCACGGAATCTTTTTATACACCCATGGTTTTCAAGTGCATATGCATATTGGTTGTGTGTGTTGGCATTGGGGGTAGGTACGTGGTGGGAATATAATTTTTTTTCTCTATTTTAACCTATTATCACATGAACTTTTCAAGCATCGTAGGTCGCAGCCATGAGCACAAAGCACAACACTTGGAGTAGTCTAGTAGGGACTCAAATCAACGAGCGAGAAATTTCAACTTTCAGTGGAGAAGATTCCATTCAAAGTTCAAATTTGTGGTCCTCATGCGATCGAGATCATAAAAGTGCACAAAGTGTAATGACAGATAGAGGTCCAAAGTTGCGAGGTCGATCCTCGCTGTTGGTGCTATGGAGGGTACGTGTCTAGAGATAAACATTTAGCCGACTCACAGAGTGTAAAGGTCAAAGGGCAGAGTTGTGAGGACTCACGAAACGCGAAATAGCGAAATGATCTATGCCATCCAATCCAGAGGGATGCGTGGCACTAGATCCAAAAGTCACGATTTCGTGAATCAAGGGTCTTAGCATGGAGCACATCGCAAGTTCACGAAACAAAAAATCATGAAGTTCCCAGGAGCTAGGCCCAAGGTCACGAACCGAGGTCATATGAGTAGTGAGTCCAAGAGGAAGGGTTAGCACCCTTCGCATAGTTGGCGGCTTAGTTTTTTAAGGAGATAATTGTGGCTGTTAAATTCAAAGCAGATCCGACCGTCGATTTGAAAAGGCCATTTCACAATTTTGGGCATCGAGAAAGTTGGAGACAAGTGACATGAAAACTCCTGAAATGAGAAATTGCGAAGCACTCAGGAGCTAAGCGCCAGGTTGTGGCCCAGGGTCGCATGATGAAGATGATGACACTAGGAGCTCTAGGAGCGCAAAGGAAAGGGCATCGATTTCATGGAGATTTGCATAACCTCGAGGCGTCAATATTGACTTGAAGAAGTCATGGGCACCGCCTTGAAGCATTCATGGGTGTCAGGCCTCATCCTGATCCAAATGAAGGAAGTTATTGAAAATGGGGGCAGAATTTGAGACCTCGTCTCACCCCATAAATGGAAAGCATTGCAGAGAGTAGTCATGAAGGCAGACTGTCCATCGAAGCTTCCTCTTGGATGGATTTTCCTGTAAAACGCATAACTGCGTCTGTCTCGCATCTGACATAAGAAGGCCTACATAGTCTGAAAGAGACGGTGCCGACTAGAAACTCTGAATGTAGGGGCCCAATCACGCTCCTGGTAGTTGCAACAATTTTTAGTATATATAGATAGTTCTGATATTTTATTAAGATGGAATGGTTGAGCTAGGCTCCCTGCTATTGTAATATTTTGATTGAGAACAACTGGTTCTCTGGTTATGTATTTGTTTTTGAGACATCTTGGTTAATCTAATTCAACTTTCTTACTCCATCTTATTTGCTTTTGATACTGAGAGAGTTCATGATTGATTGATTCACATGGATTGTTATGATTGTATTATGATGATGCTGTATTATAGTGCTGTCATAGTTTCTTTCAGTTTTTTTGAGATTTGAATTCAATAGGATCTTGCATTTAAGTTTTTCCTCCTTAGGCTACTGGAAGACCTGATGTCCACAACATACCTCTACACTCTCCTCACCAAAGTATTCCCTCTATTCACCCTTACTCCAACTTACTGAATGAAGTTGATTCAAGACCTCAATTGCTTGCGCATACCAGTCTCGGTTTCTGATTTATAACGATATCATCTCGAGTCTACGCCCATTTGACCTATTTAAAAACCAACCTGTGACATAAAAATCTGATGGGTACCGGGATTACCTTCGACGTAATCCGAAGGTGACTTCTGGTGCTAACATTTCTGGCGCCTCTGCCAGGGACGAATTGAATATTTTTCCTGGGTAGAATGACAATGAACTTCTGATTCTAAAGGTGCATTGGAAACCATAATCTTTGAAGATTGCAACTGTGCACCTGGCGACTCTACTGAGGCGACCCCATTGTCTCAACTCCACTGTTTCAGTGTGGCTACTTCTGGCTACACCTGGTAGCCCTTGGGAGAACACAATGATCAGATCTGGTCTTTGATGGTGAACAAAGGCCAGACACACTCCTACTTCATATCATTCACTTGGCAAATCCACAATCAGAGACTCCACTGGGGAAGATCCTATTGACAGAAAGATGAAGGGAATGACTAGGTATCAACTTATGATCTTTCTGCATGAACTCTTGTTATTCTTTATCATCTCATTTTTGTTTTTCCCTTCACATATAAAAAATATCATATTTTTCTTTGTTTACTCGGTTGATCACCGAACTTCCTTTATATATCCATCTTTAGAGGAAGAAGCCATACTTTCTACCTGTGTTGTAGATGTTGATCCTATATCCTCAACTCAGCTTATTCATAAGAATAAACTTCATACTAAGATCCCCCCCATATTCAATCACCCTTGCATCGCCAAGGAGGTTGAAACGGATCTGCAACCTCCTCAAATCTCATCTCATCATGCTGTTACTGTTGTGCCTTTCCATCAATGTGATAAGCCTCATATTCAACCCACTAGTTTTCAAACTAGAATCAGAGATAGGCTGTTTAAACCTTTAAATCTTCCATATCATCTTCATCCTTATCCTCTTGATTTGTTTAAACATCTTCCTCATTTTTCCAGGGAAGATCATGTTACAATTGAGAGGCACTTGGGGGCCTTTGAGAACTTTATTGATTAGTTTGAGATCGTTCATGATGATGTTACCATGAGGTTGTTCTAACATTCCCTGTCTGGAGATGTTGATGTGTGGTTTAGATTTCTAGAGGTTCTATTGGTTCCTGGACTGAGCTATGCCATGATTTTTTAAAGTATTGGGGTGAGATCAAGTCCCTTGATCAGTATTGGGATGATTTTAATGCCTTGAGGAGAGGGGAAGAGAAAGCCTTGGCCGTCTTCAACAAGAGGTTTTACCGTGTGTATCATAATATGCCTGTAGAGATCAGACCCACATAGAATGATGCCATGGTGTACTATGTCATGGATCAACATTCAGAGCTTGTCCTTCACCTGAGAGAAAGAAAATCAACATCTTTATCTCAGTTATTTATGGATGCTGGGGAAGTGGAGGAGAACCTCCGAGCTTGTGGTAGGATTCAAAGTCAGTATCATCTCAACTCTGAGTGTAAGGCAATTTTTTCTTGTTGTCCATATGAAGGAAAAACTGTGGATGATTTTGTCTTCGAAGCATGTATCAATGAAAAACCCTGTATTGGTAGAAATCGTGTGTATGAACAACCAGAAGCAACAATTACTGCTATCCTTGAAATGGATATTTTTAACAGTTATATTCTTGATGGAATTACTATTTTAGAGGTTGATCATAGATATGAAGGGAAGCCCTTTTTTATGAACATTCTAGTGATGATGAGCAAAAATCTTATCCTACATTTGATCACTATGCAGACACTAAGAAGCACGATAAAGAGGAGGAGCTATCCATTGATATACATGAGGATATTTCTTGCCATCAGTGAGCAACTGTTATCAGAGCAGACAAAGAAGAAGTGGATTAGCAGCCTACATCAGCCCTTCACTCACCTGTTCTTACCAAAGACATCCAACCATATGTGAGAAGCTGTGAAGCAGAGTAGGCTTTCTGTTACCAATTTTTTGGGTTTCCTCAGTTATTCCATGAACCTATAAGGGAGTACATGGAGTTGCATTTCCTCCATTTATTGAAGCCTCCTAGATTTATCTTGACTTTAGCACTGGGAGGAGGGCTGAAATATGTAATCATTTTTCTATCACGGTTACATCATCTGTTATCGATCACTGATAGAGTCAGTGAATTTCCAGTTAGGAAGCTGCTCGACTGGCTCTGGTGGAAATTATATTTCACCTAACACCATGTAAAAAATCAGTTAGTCTAGGGATGTACATAAATAAGCTCCTTTGGAGCCCATGTGTGTTTTCTTTTGTTTTTAGGATAGTGTGCTTGACATCTTGTAGTCCTCAATGGAATGTTTTGAGCTCGACTGCGTAACCCAACAACTAAGGAACTCGAACTACTTGTTCTTGGTAGCTCGTAGGGAGCATGCCATCCCCTGTGGAGTCAAATATTATCACATGAACTTGTCAAGGGCCGCAGGCCGCAACCATGAGTGCAAAGCACAACACTTAGAGTAGTCTAGTAGGGACTCAAATCAACGAGCGAGAAAGTTCATCTTTCAGCGGAGGAGATTCCATTCAAAGTTCAGATTTTCGGCCCTTAGGCGATCGAGATCATAAAAGTGCACGAAGTTTAATGACAGATAGAGGTTCGAAGTCACGAGGTCAATCCTAGTCGTTGGTGTTGAGGAGGGTATGCGTTGAGAGATCAAAATTTCGCTGACTCACAGAGTGTAAAGGTCAAAGGGTAGAGTCATGAGGTCTCGTGAAACGTGAAATCACGAAATGATCTAGGTCGTCCAATCCAGAGGGACGCGTGGCACTAGATCCAAAAGTCACGATTTCACAAATCGAGGGTCTTAGCATGGAGCACATCGCAAGTTCATGAAACAGAAAATTGTGAAGCGCCCAGGAGTTAGTCCTAGGGTCACAACCCGAGGTCATATGAGTAGCGGGTCCAATAGGAAGGGTTAGCGCCCATCACATAGCTGGCGACTCAGGTTTTTGAGGAGATAATCGTGGCTATTAAATTCAAAGCAGATCTGATCGTTGATCTGAAAAGGCCATTTTGCAATTTAGGGCATCGGGAAAGATGGAGACAAGTGATGTGAAAACTCCCGAAATGCGAAATCGTGTGTTAAGAACCAAACCTCAATATAGCATGGAAAACCCTCAGGAAAAGTACTCAATGCCTTGAAACAGATATAATTTCAGATAATAAGCCTCTTCGAGGGGGCAACCTCCTTTTACCCCACTTAAATGTTCAAGTACAAGATGATTCAAAATGAAAATGTCTCCTTGGTATATATAGG